>JAGFPH010019199.1:0-15503 GCA_018207615.1 Philaenus spumarius
AACATAGTATTGATTGTCTTGATTTGATATATAGGCATGAATTTGTTTTTGCTCCCTTAAGTGTCTGTCCGTTTCAAAGTCCATGTGCTCATTATAATTTTCTATCGTTTGTATACATAAACTTTGGCCCAATGCTATTTTAATGTGTTCATTAGTTCTTATTTCTGGGTTGCTTAATATTTTGTGATTTGTTATTAAACGTATATTTTTCAAATTTTCTAGCCACGATTCATTCATATCTATTATACATTCCTGGTTATTTGCTTTGAGGGTTATTTTTTTGGTACAGTAGTCTATTTTAGCTTGATTTGCTAGTAGAAAGTTATTGCCTAGTATCATTTTTGCATTTATTCCTGATGCAACATAAAATTTATTTGTGAAATTTATATTATTTATTTTAAATGGTAATGTTATCTCTCCATGGATCTTTAGATTATTGTTTGTGGCAGATTTTATTATTGTACTTGTTTGACGTGTTCATGGTTTTTTTGTTACTAGGTTATAATTACAGATGGATACATTTGCACCTGAGTCTATGATTGTTTCAATATTTTGTCCATCTAATGTGTCAAATGTTATATCTATTGTGCAAACTCTTGAATTTTTAGATTTGTTTAAAAATAGGGTATTATATACATCCCATGTTACATCATTTTCCGATTTCCTAGCTTTAGGTACACCATTTTGGTGTAAATAGTGTTTGTATGAATTATTATATTCATTCAAATAATTCTGTGTTTCTACTGTCTGTAATATTTGAATTACATCAAGTCTTTGACAGTCTGTTTTTTGACCTTCATTGGTTGCAGGAATATCGCTGACTCTGCGTTTTACACTTGTTTAATTGATTTATACTGAATGTCGATGACTTGATGTTTACTTCTTGATGGGCATTGTGTGATAGACCACTTTTTTCACGTGTTCCTTTCCCACTTCTTTTTTGTCACCTCTACTTGGCTCACCCTGGTTGGTCCGTTTGAATATTCATTCCTCATCATTGGCTAACGATTTTGGTAAATTTGACATTATTTTTATGCGGTTACAGATTTGGCCTACGTGCGTGGAAATGCTGGCGTATACTGCCTTGAGTTTGTAACCTAATACTGGACATCCGTTTCAGGCTTCCGCTGTACTATGAATTGAATTCTAATTTAGTTTGTGTTCTTTTGTAAATTTATTTCTTAATAATTATTATTTTAATATTTTT
This sequence comes from Philaenus spumarius, assembly GCA_018207615.1. Classification (NCBI taxonomy): domain Eukaryota; kingdom Metazoa; phylum Arthropoda; class Insecta; order Hemiptera; family Aphrophoridae; genus Philaenus; species Philaenus spumarius. Next base: position 1,208 of record JAGFPH010019199.1, read on the forward strand.
TATAAGTTATTATCGGTTGCTGGTATTTACCAACAACCCTGACACACTTTAAAATTCTAAACTTTGTTACCAAACAAAAATCCAGTGTATTTTCTTGATTCTGGTTTTAGCGGTATTTGCCAGAAGCTAGAAGTTAAATCTATTTTACTTATGTATTTTTTCCGCCGTCCTTTCCGTAAAATATCATCTATAGGCGGTGCGCTTTCAAAATCTGGAGTTATAATTTTATTTTATTTCCTGGCATCCATGCACAGGCGTATTGATCCATCCGGTTTTACTACAGTCACCATTGGGTTTATATAAGGAGTCCTAGATCGCTCTATAATGTTGTTTTCCAGCATCTGGTCCAATTCCTGCCTAACTTGTTTCCTATAATTCATTGGTATAGGGTAATTTCTATTTACAAAAGTTTCAGTTTTTTCCAGTTTCAATTCATGTTCATATAACGTTGATAGGCCAGGCCGTTCTGAAAATATTGACTTATATTTCTCAATAAACTCCTGTAAAATTCCCTCTTCCGTTGTATCGAGTATCGTAGCATGACTTTGTGATTCGCCTATTTTAATCTGTTGACATCCGACCAGCTGTGTTTGCTTAGGCCCTCGCCCTTGGTACTTGATTGTATGGCTTTCACTATCCATCTTAACTAGACACTCTGTCTCCGAGATTAGGCCTAAGTTTTCCTTTATCTTCGTATGCTTTCTAACAAACACACCCGCTTTACCGTTATTATTTCTCATAGAACTAACTTTACTTTTAAAACGAGTCTTAGTTGCCTTGTTACTTCTGCCTAAGTCGCTATGGTTTTTACGCATTCCATTATAATTTGTGTTTGAATACTTTGCATAATTTCTGGATATACGTTGTACAAAATTGTTTAGTGGATTATTTCGCGTAGTGTAACAGTGCTTTTGTGAAGTTTTTGTTTTGACTATGCCTTGACTACAACTTATTTTTTGAGTACGGTTAACAACGTTATAATTTCTCCCCCTCATAAAAATTTTATTTTATTATTATTTTTACGCGCTTCTTCATCCCTGGTTTCCTTAGTGAATCCTTTGGCGATGATCTCCTTCCTTTCCTTTTCTCCTACTCTCCATTGAAGTGAATTTCTCTCATTCTTCAACCCTTCAACTCTCCTTAACGTTTTAACACTGTATCCTTTTGTGTTTCCGTCTTGCTGCGTCATTTTACTTCCTGCTTTTGTTTCTTCCGCTACTTGGTTTAATCCTTTTAAGCTTATTAACCCCTTTGCGTTCTCCACACTTTGGTTTGCGTTAATTGTTTGATTATTGTTTATAAAGATATCCTTATCCTTATCATTTAATTTAATTGTTTTTTTATTTGTTTATTTCCCTTCTTATCCCACGTTAGCTTTAAACACTTTCCTTTAATTTGGCTTATTGCCGCTTGTTTATTTATAAACGGTATCTCATATACTCTATCCCTTCGTATGACCACCTTACGTATCTTTCCTCCATGTTTATTTGCGCTTGCATTTCATACAATGCGTCACACCCTATAATTACTCTGGATTTTAATCCTTTTACTATTAATAACTTTAAATCAATTTCTTTGTTTTGAATTTTAAACTTCAGCATTATTTGGCGGTGTACCTTTTGAACTTTCCCTTTAAGTGCTCCTATTATTTGTATTCCTTCCGCTTTCAGCTGTTCGTAATAATCCTGTTGAATTACTGTTACTTCAGATCCAGTGTCTATTTCCATAATAGCCTGCAAATGACCAATTTCCACTAATATCGCCGGGATTTCCTCTACTGGTTTATCTTTAATAATTTTCTCACCTTCATTATCTAATAAATCCTCTCGAATATTATAGTGTATGTTACTTAAGGGTTTCTGTACACATACCGCCGTTACATTTTTATTTACCGTTTTTCCCGGTTTTTTAATTAACTCCCTTTTATTTATACTCTCGCCCCTTCTATTTATCTTATTTATTTGGTTTTTTGTTTTATCATCAGCCCTAAAATTCCGAAGCCTATTTTTCAGAACCTCATTTCCTAGTTTCCCTGTCTTGGCTTAGAATTTGGATTTTGGTTTGATGGAGCGGGTCTTGGGTTGTTAGGGTGCGGGATATTCCTTTGGTTTTGAGAATAGGATTGCGGGTTAGGTCTAGGGTAGGGTTGTTGGTTTTGCTTGTTATTATTATTATTATTTGGCGTTCCTGTAGGCCTATTTCCCCTACGCGCTTCTTCCATCATATCTATGTTATTTAGAAATTGTATGGCCTCACTAACAGTCTCACTATGCTTTCCCATTGCAGCTAACCTAATTTGGTCGTTAAAGTGTTGGAATATAGTAAACACTAAATACCCTTCCGGAATCGGTGGATCTAAGTCCCTAGCCTTGTTTACCAATTTACAAAAGTAATCTGCTCTTGTAACATTACTGTTGTCATTATATTTACCATATTCTATCTTATTCCTTATTAATTTTTGCTTTTGTAGCGACCAATAATTCTTTAAAAAAACATTCTTTAAACCCTGCGTACCCTATATTTTCTGTTTGCATAACTTGCCACCATTCTAACGCACAACCCCTTAATTTTCTCACTGCAAACTTTAATTTTTCTTGATCACTAAAAAATGGGTTAGTTTCCTCGATCAAATTTTCTATCTCCCTTATAAATTGCTGAGGGCGTTCATGTGGATTTCCCCAAAATTCTATTTTTTTACACTCCCCCTCATATCTTGGCATTACCAGGCTCCTAACAATACTTGGCTGTCCACCTAATTCTAACACTTTTTGTTCTACTTTAGTTACACGATTTGTAATTAATTTAAAATTTTCATCTGTTTTCTTTTTAATTACTCCGGTACATTCTTCTAATAATTGTATGCTACCTACAATATCCTCAAGCTTTTCTTCTACCTGTTTTTGCTGACCTAGACACCTTTCTTTTTCTGCATTTATTTCCGCCGATACTTCTTCTAATTTTCCCGAAATCAATGTATATAATTGTTTCTGCTCTTCTTCCCGCAGCTTCCTTTCACTCGCCTTTTCTTCTTCTCGCAGCTTCCTTTCACTCTCCTTTTCTTCTTCCATTTTAGCCTCTTTTAGCCGCCTTCTTTCTTCTTTTCTTTCCACCTCTTCAGCTTTTTCTTTTTCTCTTAATTGTTTTTCTTCTGCTTTCTCTTTTTCTCTTAATTGTTTTTCTTCTGCTTTCTCTTTTTCTCTTAATTGTTTTTCTTCTGCTTTCTCTTTTCTTAGCATTTCCATTAATTCCTTAATTTCTTTATTCGCCATTTTGCTCTTAGAAATCTTTTCTTATTTGTCGGAAGTAAAATATTTGTAGCCTAACTACTGTTATTTTATTTTTCTTAACTCTTTGAAAACCCCCTTTTTCTATTGCGTTTTTACCGCGACAAATTATTTCTAAGGTGCTTGGCCTACTCCCCCTCTTAAACTGCGAATTTACCAAACCCGGGAAATATTTAATATTGATCAAAATCACTAGTAAATTCACACAATCTAATTTAATTCTTATTCTAACACATACATATAAGCACAAATAATTTATTCTGTCAGTTCTGGACTTTATATAACCTTACGTTAAATCAAGCCACCTAGTTGGGCACCAACTTTGCGACGACAGACGCGTGCTAACGTTGCGAGCGCAAATTTTGCGACGGCAGAGCGCGCAAACTTTGCACAATTTGTCTGTTTGTAGGATTTCCCTACTTTGTCACAAAATAAAGAGATTATACCACCTACTGGAAGTATAAGGCAAATTAATTTTGATAACCTAGGTGATATAACTCTGGTTAGGATAACTATGCCTATAGTCACCTTAATGAAAAATCTTTTATTAAATTTCTTCCAGTTATTGAAGTTACTATTAACTTTAAATATGCTCAGCTCAGTAATTAATTTTAATTTTATACGACGATCTCTGAGGAGTGAGAACAGTGGAACTGACCTTAGAATAATTAAATTATTTGTGCTATGTGAACCTTCGATATTGATCATACACTGAAAACAACTTATCATATAGGATACTTAGATAATAGGAATTTCTTGAACAAGGTAAATTATTTATATTATTTTAAATCAAAAGAGAATTTATTCAACAAAAAAACTCAAAATTCTTTGTGGTTCTTTCCACTACAAAAATAAAAATTTTTAAACTAAATTTACTATTTACATCACTTTATTACCTCTTTTAGGTAGAACCATTTATTATTTATTCATACTTAATTATTCCTTCTGTTAATATTTATTATTTAATTATGAAAATGATTTTAAATATTTAATTTACAAGATTGATAATTTTATATTTTGAAAAACCTAATTTAACTATCTCAACCCAGTATCAATAATTATTTAAATTTAACTCAGGCAATATTTTAATAGGGGACATCGTAACTTTTTTGACAGACCTTTTATTACTGCGACCCTTGACTCTGAACTGCTTTCCCAGGAATGTTGATGGAAATACAATACAGCCTCCCTGAAGTCCGGTTATCGTTGGTGTAGTTGAACGTCTCCCGTGGTTTCAGATTCTGCCTGGTTGAGTTTCTCCTGGTTTGAATTTCCCTGAAGTCTTCTAGCGCCTTCCCTGATTTGGTTTTCGCTTTTTTATTCCAGTAATTCCTCAAAGTCCATTCGGTGTTCCAGTTATCGCCATTACATCCGTCCTGTAGTTGTCGTAGACTACGTCATTTACAATGGTTTAGACGCACCTGCTATAATAACCAATTATAGCCTATTTCACTTAAAATTGTTCGACTGTTTTTTCACTGTCTGTAATGATAACCGATATAACACAATCTCCGTTCATTTATTTAAATTGTATATAAGTTTGATGGATTTTTATAGAAACTGTTCGTTGAAATATTATATTTCATAATATTTTAATTAATTAAAATGTTCACTGCTCGATTAACACATTTCGTACTGCTGCCTTGATAAAACACTGCTTCTACTTGAAAAATACATTACTTTAGTATCGCAGATGTTTTCTAACACATATCTATTCAAGAGAAAATTATACACTGGTCCAGCACATCCCTACTCAGAGAAAAATTCTACTGTGAAGTACTCTCGAGACGTCTCTCCGAAAAAAGTTTATGAACAAAGTTGTAGCGTTTGTAGAAACGTATATCCAAGTATCTAGTCATTTTTTTTTGAATTCGCGCGCCAAGGCCTATTCAGTTGGCAACATTGTAGGTAAGTCCAGTCTGCCACTCTCTCATCAGCTGTTAGCTGCTTGGAAGGTACTAGGCAAGCCGTTCTTGATTATTCATTCTCCTGCTGTGGCCTGACTATGTAATGCAAAGTGACAACACGTTCTACTTTAGACTAACCGAAGCTATTTATATGTAATGCCGTCTTGGTAATAATTAAACCATCAGTGAGATTGTTTTATTTAATATGCGTTAGTGAGTGGTTTTAAGTTTTCTTGTGACGTGTTTTACGGCGTTTCTTGCCAAATTTGTCTGACCTTGCATAAGGCCTATTTCGCTACTAATCATGTCTACCGGCTAAGTTATCCATCTATCTTCTACCAGGTAATGTTCAAACCTAAATTACACCCTGAGTTAGCTATAATAATATGTTTTGTGTGAATTTAACTGTAACATTTATTCTACACTTGCTAAGTATATTTTGTGTCATATCTTAACTTTTTTTATAGCCTATATTTTACATAGCCTATCTGTTTTACTTTACGTAGCCACAAGCCTTAAACTGTTTGCTTTATAAGATTTAGAAGCCTTTTAAGCCTTATAAAGGTGTAATAGTGTGTATTAAAAGCTCTGTTTTAAATATTTCTTTGTAAGCCTATAAATTAGTATACAGTTCTATACACGAGGTTAATTTACAGTTTCATACATGAAATAGTTATGCAACTTTATACATGTTTTTAGCCATGTACTAAAACATGTGTTTTTTTCTTATAGTGAACATCACTGGTTCAAGTTTTACATGAGTTAATCATCCTACAAGTTTTGTCTTCCATCTTCGAACAATAACAACCAGCTAATATGAAAACTTTCTGAGTGTTGCTAGAATTTTTGAACTGTCTGTTACTTAAAATATGATATCTAAATAATAAAGGCTTACATAGTTGAAAAAGGCTACAGTAATATTTTTTTTTATATAATAATAATTGGGTGGTGCAGCTATAGCATATTTCGGACCTTAGCCCTAAGGGCTCTATATTAGAAAATTTACTTACCTTTTTTTTTTTAATAGAGAGACGTCTCATATTTTTTTTATTAATTAATTTTTACCTAGAATTAAGTTTGGCCATAGATATAAAATTATTATCAAATCCATGGTGAATGTATTCAATTTTGTAAATTTGTAAACACTACTAGTTCGTAATTTTGTATTTTTTTTTATTGTAAACAGGGAGGGTTTTTCAAATTTTATTTTGGGAAGGGTTTTTCTTTTTGAACTTAATTAATTAATATATATATTTTGTAAACATTTTCTTTGAAAATCAATTGTACTTAAGGGCATGTCAATTTAAAATTTTATTATTTAAGGGCGTATAATCTTTTGTATTTTTAATTTAAAATAATATTTTAATAAACAAATTGTTTATTTAGCGAATTGTATTTGTTTGGCATTTCTTGTGAATAGCTAATTCAGGTGTTTCTTGAAAAACTTTCCAAAATAAGGTAAGGCTACAGATCATTATCCTTAGAAGGATTTATCATCTTTTTTTGTATGTACCATCCTATTTTTCACTCAGTACGCTTTCCGTTTTGTTTGTTCCCTTTGAGGATGGTACAAAGTCTCTCCGCAAAGTATATACGAAAAGTCTCCCGTCTCTGACGCTGTACGCTCCTTATATCGACTGTTTTGCCGCCTCCGTGGTACCAACTATTTCCCTGCTTTTCTATACCTTATTCGCCATCTTGCCATGCAACTTGTATTTTTTTTCTAAAGTTCTTGGGTTGGTACTACCCCCACTAACTTCCTAGTTTGACATCTCATCTTGCTATCAGCTACTCCCTCTACTGGCATATCGTCCCATTGTTTTACTTATATTCCCTGTAGTTTCTCTGGAACTTGTTTTATAGAATTGCGGTTTTCGTAATCTTATTCCTGGTACATTTTTCTTTCTTCTCAAACTTGAGTGATGGTCGTACGACGTTTAGTTTGCTTATGGCGCTACATCGCGTTTTCCGCGGTTTTTCCTCGCGGAAATTCTTCTGTTTTTGAGAGAAAATCTTTTTTCTTTTTTCTTATCTGTTGTTTATGGTTTTATAGTTTACTAGCCAAAATTTCAATTCTGTCCGATGATTTTTCTTCTGCTTTTGGGACTTGTAAATTTGCCTATTTTAACATTTACTTTTGGATTTGAAATTTTACTTGAAAAATTGATACTTAAGCTTGAGATTTACAATTTTATTTCATTATTACTTTCTTAACACTAGGTTATTTATTTTATCACCTTTTTCCTTTTATTTTTAGCAAAATATAGGTGAGAACCTTTTCACCTATTAATTTAATTAATTAACAATTTACAAAATTTTATCTTATAAAACTTTTACTCCTTTAATACTTGTCTACTTTTTCATTTTTTCAGGTGCTTTTTCACCTTCAAACTTTAACAATTATCTCTAACTTCTAAAATACCAAAAATTTCTTAATTTGTTATTTAACATTTTTTATTCAACTTCTCTTACTCTTTTCAAAAATATCTTTTTCATTTACTTTTGATCAAATTTGAGAATTTTCTATAACTTTAACCCTTTCTAACTTTACCATTTTTTAATTTACAAAATTGTGATTTCCATGACCAATGTCTACACCTCCCATGTTTCACATTTACCCATAAAACTCATCAATTTTATAATTTTATTTAACACCTTATTCCTGTATAAAATAACTAATTTTTCTAAGTCTTTTAAACAACTTGAAACAAGCTCCAGGACATAAGTCCATATCTATTGACTCAGTACATTCGGCCTGGACTTGTCTTCTTTTAATCTATTTAAGTATAGGGTGCACCTCAACTTCTGCTATGAAATCTTGATTTTTGCATTTTATTGCAAAACTCAATTTTTCACACATTGCATAAGGCCCATCCATTGCAAGCTCCCACTCTTTAAGATGAGTTATTCTTACAAGAAGAATAAGGAATCAAAAATCTTTTTTCCTCACACTCCTAGCTTTTTTTGGTTCTACCTGTACATGGTTTACTTACACTAACATACACCAAATTCATTTTAATTACATTTATATCTCCAAGGCTTCCTGAAATTTCACATATTTTATATACACATCGATTTTCATATTTCACATATATTTCAATATTTCCAAATTACTTCATTTGGAAGTATCACTTTCCTGTAAACACATATATATTTCATTTTAATTACAATTTTATTATTCATGGTTTCTCGCTTTGAGAGTTCGTCCACTGAAAAACATACATTTTATAATATCACTTTCTCCTTTTTGGAGTATTCGTCCACTGAAATACATAATCACACTTTTGTTTTTATATTGTCATTTTTTGTCTTTTGGGGATTCAAAACACTTGCCTGGTTACCCTATATTTACAATTTTATCAAATATACTGGGTTGTTTAACCTAACATATACTAATAACTTTGATCAACATTTTTTTTCTCGTATTATTTTATTTTAACAATTTTATATTATTCTTACTTTCATTAGCCTACGAATATTACTTTTATCTCTCCATTTCCTTTTTTACTTGCTTCTTTGGTTGGTCAGACCAAACTTTGTTTACCTTTTTATTTTTTCCATTTCTTCTACTTTTGTTTTCTATCAGTACATCAGCTTACTTTCCTAATTTTCTCCACCTTTACTTGGTTTTTAGAAGATCCAACAACTTATTGCCTACTCTTTTTTCAGCTCACCCGTCAATTTTTTGCCTCTTAATTTACAACACTCCTCTTCGTCCATTTTTTACGTTTGCCTCCTTCAAACAACGTGTAAGCCCCTAATCTCGCTTACTCTGATTAGCAACCTGCCGCTTTTGTCTCAGATGTTAATAGACGTTTGTAATTAACTAGGGTAGACCCCTGCGTGCTCCGCACGCCAACCCCCAATGGAACCTTCTAAAAACAAATGTTATGTTTTATTTATAATAAAGTTATATGATTAATAATAATAACCTCAAAATTAAGATAATAAATAATGATAAATGTTCAAATAAAATGATTTCTTATATTTCATAAAATCTAGAAATACAAAAATAATTGCTTCAAATTTTGAAATCAGCTGTTAATGGAAATATTGGAGCAAACAGTATTGGAGCAAAAAATATTATCAATTTATTGTTATGGTAATAAATGTAAATACATGTGTTGGTTTATCATTCTAGGCCTAACCTAAGAATTTTGTTTGACTAAATTTACAAATATTGAAATAAGAAAAGGTTTTTATCGAAATGAATTATAGCCTATGTTACTCAGGTAAAGAGTAGCTTTTTATCAGTAAAACTATTTTTTCAATCGGTTCAGTAGTGCCAGAGATTACCCCCTACATACAACAAACAAACTTTATTTCTTTATGATATTAGTATAAATGTATGAAGAGTTAATAGAACAGCCATACAACCTTCCAAAAGTCACACTTATAAGGTTTCTCTATGTGTATCAACGTGTACCTTTGATAAGTTAATAAGTAGCAGATTTTATTTAAAAATATAATTTACTGTCATATTATTTTACAGAACAGCTGTTTCATGTTTTTTATTTATTTATTTAATACCAAATGTTTTAATGTAAACTGCAGAACAGCTGTTGTATGTTTTTAAATTCTCATGTAATTCTTATGGGGATTTTTCGTTTTTCGGGGTTCTCAAAAACACCTTAATTTTAAATTTTAGAAAAAACTTATATTTTTCCCTCGTTCCTTGAATCGATACCTTTAATTTGACACCTCTCCCATCATCCTCCGATTTATCAAATTCCCACAATTTTTAATCTAAAATTTTGCTTACAGAATTATATATAAGGATTGTTGCTTCTTTATTATGCAACAGTCATTCATTAATTTGTTTCCATACTCTTGCTTTCAGGTCACCCTGTACCTTACTCTACTTTGCCGTTTATTATAAACTCTTTAATTGTTTACCTTACTGACAGCTGATAATCGACCTTGATCGCATTACATTCATTCATTTGTCGTAGGCCTAAGTCCGTCGACCCTTCGTCTCCACTCATACCTTTCAGCCGACTTCTTCCCCACTCCATTTCCGTCCTTCTACCGTTCTATTTCATTGACATGAACTTTGAATTAGGCCTATGCCATTTCTCATAGCCTCGTTTATTTCCTTATTAAACATTCAATGCAGTATGTACTTTTCATATCTACAACTTAACCTATTCCTAAAATACTATTTACGCATTACTCTGATTTATATACAATTTTCCTCTCATTGTATGTACGGCCTTAAGTCACGTACATCATATTTCCCTTTTATTCTCCCTGTCCGTATGTCTGCTAGCACATATGTTTTTCTCCCCCTCCTTTCAATTATTCTATATGGGCCTACATATAACAAGAATAACTTTTTTGTTTGCGCTCCGGCTTTGTTATTCATTGTTGAACATAACACATTGTCTCTTATTATAAAATTTTGATAATTCTCTATATTATTTATTTTCTCACGGCATTCTAAATTTCTTATTTGGTAGTCTCTAAAATTTACAAATAATTCTCTCAAATTGGGCTTTATCCTTATTTCCTGTATTTTTAACTTCCATTTGTCTCCTACTCCCGTACAGTTCCCATACATCCTACTTGCCACATCGCACGGTACATTTTCTTTTCCTGTACAATGTTGCACATTTGGGTTATACTCTTGTATACCAAGTATCCATCTTCTCATTCTGCTATTTTGGAACTTACATGATGTCAGAAATTTTAGTGCCATATTATCGGTAATTATATTTAGCGGGGCTCCTATTACTAAAGGACGAAACTTCTGCAAGCCGTACACAATCGCCAATAATTCTAACTCGCAGATTGTATAATGTTTTTCATACGGTTTTAATGTTCGGCTTACAAAACCTATGATTTGTTTTGCACCATTCTTGTCTAACTGGTATAATTGACAAGCTATGGCACCTGTGCTTGCGTCTGTCTGCAGATATGTCTCCTTTCCTTTTTCAGGGTGTGCTATAACCACCGCTTCTACGAACAACCTCTTGACATCCTGGAACGCTTTTTTCATCTCGTAGTCCCATATCCATTTTTGTCCCTTTTTTAACAGTTTATATAGTGGTCTTGTTGCCCCTGCATATTTTGCTGTAAATCTCGAATAATAATTTACAAAACCCAGAAAAGATTGTAACTGCTTAACTGTACATGGTTCTGGGAAATCTCTTATGGTTGATAATTTTTCCGGATCGGTGCTAATTCCTTCCGGTGTGAATATAAAACCCAAAAATTTTACTTCTTCCTGACAGAAAACTGTCTTCTTAGGATTTATGGTTAAGCCTCCTTCCTGGAATTTCTGGAATATTTGTTCTAGATGCTGTATATGCTCTTCGAATGTCTCTGACAAACATAGCAAGTCGTCTACATAGTTTAATGTAAACCCTTCTACTTCTTTACCTAATGTGATATCTACTGTTCGTACTAGAGCAGAAAGAGAGTTTTGAAGCCCGTATGGTACCACTTGTAAGGTTATGTAAATTTGTGCGACTTTACCATGTAATGTTACTTGTGAGGTATGACAAGTAAGGGCCTTTTGACTTTGATTTTAATTGTGTAAGGTTTTCTTACTGACGTTATCTATATTTAATTCTGAAATGTTACTTTACCTTTTTAATAGTTCTTCTACAGTTTTGGGGGCGTCCACCAGATTCCCGTCAGGAATCAAAATTTTGCTAGGCTCTAGAGGTACTCCAAAGTATTAGGTATAAATAATTACAGAGACGTTTGAGTTTAGAAAATATAAATATATTAATCCAAATTCTTCAAGTATTTTAGCTATCAGTGAATATATTAATTAGTGAACAAAATGTCACTAACTCACTTCTTTCAATAATTCAAATTTTACAACAATAAAAATCCCATTACAAATAACAATCGTAGACATTATTTAAACAATAAAATATGCCCTCCACGCTAACTAAACAAATCAATTTTTAACAATTAAAATAGTGAATTTATGTAATACATCAAATTATCATTTATAGCGTAATTATGTGTCAATAAAATATGGTTTAAATCTTTACTGTTAAATTGTGGACCACCCCCGATTGCTCAACGACTCAAGGTCTGGCAGCTAACCCTTATGGTTCAGTCCCAATAAAACTAAGTACAGTACATCTTAAGCTAATGTAGTTCTAAGATTAAAGTGCTGATATATGATTCGTGTTTCAACTTAAATATTGTTACACCCCGAGATCTGTCTTAAAATTAAAAGATATTAAAACTACTTACATTGGTATGAACATTTTTTCCCTTCTCTCTTTCACTTAATTAAATTAACTCTGATATTTTATTAACTTTGGTTGCCGCACTTTTATCACGCACTAATATACCGCCCGACACTTTCACGTTTTGGATACTTTGCAGGAATGATATTTGTTAAGTGATTATTACAGAATGTAGATCACTAGATGTTCACTTCTTGATGGATATTTTTACTAGACTTGTTTAATTGATTTATACTGAATGTCGATGACTTGATGTTTACTTCTTGATGGACATTGTGTGATAGACCACTTTTTTCACGTGTCCAGAAGACCACTTTCTTCTGGAATATTCCAGTTGAAACCTTCAGTCCCTGAGGGAGTCTGGTAAATCGTAGCATTCTGTCTTGTGTTCTAATCGTTAACAGTGGTTTACTTTCTTCATGAACTTGTAATTGGAAGAAGGCATTTTTCAAATCTAGTTTTGTAAAGTATTGTGAGTTAGTTAAGCAACTGAACATTAGTTGTAAACTTGGTATGGGGAAATTTTCGTTTTTTATTTGTTCATTAACTTTCCTAAAATCTGCTACTAGCCTGTGAGTATTATCCTGATTTTTAACTATAAATGCTGGTGACGCATATTCTGAAAAATTTGGGCATTCTTTCCTGCCTTAACTAAGTTGTCTAATTCTTGATTTAATATTTCTCTTTCCTGATTGCTTTGTCTGTAGGGTGGTATGATTACCCCTGAATTTCCTGGGATAGTCTGTATTTTTACTGGTTTTATGTTGGCTGGTGTTAGGTCCTTGACCTCTGTTGTGAATATATGTTTATGTTTTTTTATTATTTCTGTAACTTGTCTGTGTTGTGTCTCGGTTAAATTTTCACTAATTTGAAATTGCACTCCATTTTATCATAAATTTGTTCTTTATTTGAGTTTTCCTGTAGTGTAGGCGGTGTGGGTGTGCTTTTTTTGTTAAATTTTTCATAAATTTGTGGTTCCTCTTTATTTTTATTTATATGGCCTATAAGTGTTCTAGGAAGCAGTGTTTGCGGTCTTTTTGACGCATTGTATATATTAACATAGTATTGATTGTCTTGATTTGATATATAGGCATGAATTTGTTTTTGCTCCCTTAAGTGTCTGTCCGTTTCAAAGTCCATGTGCTCATTATAATTTTCTATCGTTTGTATACATAAACTTTGGCCCAATGCTATTTTAATGTGTTCATTAGTTCTTATTTCTGGGTTGCTTAATATTTTGTGATTTGTTATTAAACGTATATTTTTCAAATTTTCTAGCCACGATTCATTCATATCTATTATACATTCCTGGTTATTTGCTTTGAGGGTTATTTTTTTGGTACAGTAGTCTATTTTAGCTTGATTTGCTAGTAGAAAGTTATTGCCTAGTATCATTTTTGCATTTATTCCTGATGCAACATAAAATTTATTTGTGAAATTTATATTATTTATTTTAAATGGTAATGTTATCTCTCCATGGATCTTTAGATTATTGTTTGTGGCAGATTTTATTATTGTACTTGTTTGACGTGTTCATGGTTTTTTTGTTACTAGGTTATAATTACAGATGGATACATTTGCACCTGAGTCTATGATTGTTTCAATATTTTGTCCATCTAATGTGTCAAATGTTATATCTATTGTGCAAACTCTTGAATTTTTAGATTTGTTTAAAAATAGGGTATTATATACATCCCATGTTACATCATTTTCCGATTTCCTAGCTTTAGGTACACCATTTTGGTGTAAATAGTGTTTGTATGAATTATTATATTCATTCAAATAATTCTGTGTTTCTACTGTCTGTAATATTTGAATTACATCAAGTCTTTGACAGTCTGTTTTTTGACCTTCATTGGTTGCAGGAATATCGCTGACTCTGCGTTTTACACTT
>JAGFPH010019200.1:0-15501 GCA_018207615.1 Philaenus spumarius
CCTAACCTAAACGATGTTCACGGAAATTTGCAATAATAGTAGTTATTGACGTGAGCGAACTAGGCCCTAGGAATAAATCGATATTGAAATAATACTTTAATTTAGGCCTGACTTATTTCTGAGGCATAGCGTTGAGATTGTGGTTAATCCTTTAAACTGTATTTTTATTACAGGTAAGCCTAATGTTGTATATACCCTTTATTTAGTTGTTTAATGTTATAGGCCTAACCTCAAAACTCAATAATCCAATATTTATTATTGAAATCATAGCCCTGCTTATAATCGAGCTTTAGCTCGGTCTCCAGGTACTAACAGATAATAATATAGCTGTTAGCTCCAATATTTCCACTAACAGCTGATTTCAAAATTTGAAGCAATTATTGTTGTATTTCTAGCTTTTAGGTTAGGGTTTTTAAGTGTAGACCTGAGCCTTACTGGTTCTTTTAACCATTATTATAACTGCTGTTATAAAATATAAGAAATAATTTAATTTGAACATTTGACATTATTTACCATCTTAGTTTTGAGGTTATTATTAATCCTACACCTTTATTATAAATAAAACATAACATGTTTTTAGAAGGTTCCATTGGGGGTTGGCGTGCGGAGCACGCAGGGGTCTCCCCTAGTTTATAATAAAGACGTAGGATTAATAATAACCTCAAAACTAAGATGGTAAATAATGTTAAATGTTCAAATTAAATTATTTCTTATATTTTATAAAAGCAGTTATAACAGTGCTGGTTAAAAGAACCAGCAAGGCTCAGGTCTACATTTTCAAACCCTAACCTAAAAGCTAGAAATTCAAAAATAATTGCTTCAAATTTTGAAATCAGCTGTTAATTTAAATATTGGAGCAAACAGGTATATTATTTTATTCAATTGGTTGCTATGGTAATAAAAGTAAATACATGTGTTGGTTTATCATTCTAGGCCTAACCTAAGAATTTTTTCCGACTAAATTTACAAATATTGAAATAAAAAAAGATTTTTATCGAAATTAATTATAGCCTATGTTACTCAGGGATAGTGTAGCTTTTTATTAGTAAAACTATTTTTTCAATCGGTTCTGTAGTGCCAGAGATTACCCCCTACATACAAACAAACAAACAAACTTTACCTCTTTATAATATTAGTATAGATGTGTTCGCACTCTAGTGGCCAGATTTTAAGTCCGATTCAGTTCAAATTTGGTACACACGTTGGTTGTCTACGTCGCTCGGACGAGTTCGTTGGCCAAAAAAATCCAACAATCGGAAGCACGTTTTTTGACCGGTAGTTAGAATTTTTTTAGATTTTTCCTACGAGAATGAATTTGTTTTTGAGTTTTTTCTAAAAAATATGAATGTAGGATGTTATTCTGCAAGTTTTGTTTTTTTACGTGACCTTATAGCTCGCTTGGTGCCCCCAAAATCGATCAAAACGTAAAATACCGTAGAAGTTCAAAGCCAACTTATAAAACCAACGTGTGAACCAAAGCGGGCTTAAAATGCGGCCGTTAGAGTGCATCACATGTTATACAAATTTTAATAACACCTCAAAACGAGTTCCGAGGACCATGATCGGTACTCATTGATCAATTCCGACCTTAGGTCTTACCATAACAGTCACTGCAATAGCTCGTCTTTCCTGTGGAAATTCGCTAAAGACATGTTATACTGTTGATAAAGAGTCGTGCAGGCAGAGTTAATAATGAGCTACTTAAAAGCGTGGTTTGGTTGTTCATACACACTCAATTATTAGCGAACTTCCAAAGGGAAAAAACTATTGCAGTGGCCCATATGGCGCTGTTTCTCAAAAAGTATATAAAAACACTCGTTTATTCGAATGCAGCGTTGTGTCAAAAAGTCCAAGCGATCGGTTAAGAACTTTAGCAGATGTAAGATTTTTAACGAAAATTTACATTTTTATTTTTCAGATTTGAATAATTCGACCACGCAGCTGAACCGCTGACGTGAGTTGAGCAAATTTCCAAAATTAAGTTTATAGGCCTATGTTTTTTAACAATTTGGGAAATAGGTCTATTTACGACGGTGCTGAATAGCTGCAAAATGGTTCGCACGTCATTCTGCATATTGGGAATATCTTTAATACACAATGCATTGCGTGCTTCACACGCCATTCCGAATATTGGGAGTATTTTCAACACACAAAACATTGCGTGCTTCGCACGCCCAACCCCAGGGTAGAATCCACCACATGGCTTTGAACCGGGTACTTCTATGGTATTTTAACTTTTGATCGATTTTGGGGGAACCAAGCGAGCTATAAGGTCGCGTAAAAAAACAAATTGTGCAGAATAACATACTACATTTATATATGTAGAAATAACTCAAAAACAAATTCATTCTCGCGTAGAAAAAATCTAAAATAATAGTTACTTCCTGTCAAAAACGTGCTTCCGATTGTTGGATTTTTTTGGCCAACGAACTCGTCCGAGCGACGTAGACACCCAACGTGCGTACCAAATTTGAACCAAATCGGACTTAAAATGCTACCGCTAGAGTGCGAATACATAGGTATACATATGATTTTTAATGACACCTCAAAACGTGTTCTGGGGACCATGATCGGTGCTCATTTGCTACTCCCGACCATGGGTCTTACCATAAGGGCCACTGCAATAGCTCATTTTTCCTATGGAAATTCGCTAATAAGAAAAGACTTTGTTACATCCTTATTAGAAATACGTAAGACATATTATAATTTAATAGTAGGCCTAGGCCTATTTATTGATAATATACGGTAGTTTATAGCGAATAACTAATATTAACAGCTGATTTCAAATATACGAAATAATTTGATGTGAACATTTAACCATCTTAGTTTTGAGGTTATTATTAATCCTACACCTTTATTATAACATATGTTTTTAGAAAGTTCCATCGGGGGTTGGCGTGCGAAGCACGCAGGGGTCTCCCCTAGTAAATCATTTAAAAAAATAATTCAGGGCCAAAAAAAAACTGTGACTAGAGACTGTAAGTTGAAACTTCAGGCTATTTTTTAAATTGTCATCGATTGACATTCAAGTACGAGTATCGTGGCCCCCACAAGGGTGGGGCTGGTGCAACTCTGGTCACAGGGCCCGTGCCACCAGAGGACCCGAGCATCCCTGTTTTAATTTTTTAAATTTGTATTGCAGAGTATTTTACAGCGGATCATAGATTAAAAATTCAAATATATAATTATTACAAAGTCAAAGTTTAGAAAAATAATATTAATTCTAGATTCTAGGTTAGTTACTATTTAATTAGGTGCGTCCGTCTAGTTACTGTTGTTTGCATATTAGCATTGAATTGTTTCTTCGATGATATTAGTATACAACAGCCTGCTCGGGCCCCACACACTCCCTCTATCTTCCCCTTCCTCCAGGCGCCTAGCCGCCCCTACACTTCCCCGGCCAGTCCAGCTTTGTCTCTCCGCTTTGTTCTAATCAGTTCGTCAGTTGAGTCAGTTCGTCTGTTGCATATTACCCTTCAGACTTTGCTGATCCAGAAGCCCTATTTGAAGAAACTCTTCATATGAAGAATGTATTTGTAACAGCGTTCCAGTCAGAAAAGGACCCGTTGAAGCTTCTTAACTGAATATATGAGAAAAACCTCCAGCCCATTTTCTTGAACCTAGGCACAGCTATTCTGTACATCCCAGTGACAGTTTCAACGGTTGAGAGGCCTTTTAGTAGGTTGTCGAATTCACTGAAAACTTGGCAACGAAGCACAACCATCGATATATACTTATGGATCGCGCACTGGGCTGTAGAAAACGAGCCGGATTCTGGGGTTGCGTCCGTGGTCTGAAGGCGTCGTAAGTGGGTAAGAACACGCCCGACACACACGGTAGGCATTACAATACCGCTGTTACAACAGTATAAAACTCTGTAGATTCTTCAATATGTTTATATTTCACAATGCAGTTTTGTTTGTAAATGTTGGTAACTGTTGATTATCAAATGATTTTTATAATTAAGAATATTACATTATTATAAATTAAGATTATGCCTTGGTAATTTTCATAATATCAGTGTACAAGTATCAATATCCGTACAAGCACAGACAAGAAATGTCGTACAAGGTAATAATAACGAAAATAATGTAACCAATTTTATATTGTAGTTTATTAAAGACAATGATAATATTTACATGTTAGAAAATAAAATGACTTTGGTAAATTTTTGTCTTATTCCTAAGTTTGATTTTTTTGTCATGTCGAAAGTTTTCTGTTTTGCAATATGGTGTGAAATTATTTAATAAAATAATTGGGTAACAGATTTAATCAAAAATAACTCATGGCTTCCTGTAAATTCATCGTTATCTACATGCCCTTTGAAAATACTACATTTGAAATGGTTACAAACTATCACTGTTAAATTGTAAGAAGTAACATTTTTTTCTGATGTTGATAACTTGAGCATGTAGGCGTACTTCACAATTTTAAATACATCCTCACTTGATCTGATTAGTTTTCCTTTAGATTTAAAATCAGTGAGGCCTGTATGAGCCCTAAAATCGGATTCACTTGCATGGAGCAAAGAGCTACAGTTGGTACATTTTATGTTTTTTTTACACGTCTCACAATCACGCCACAAATATAATATAAAATTTCGTCCTTAAAATTTGAATTACTATAATTTTCCATGACAAATGCGGCACTCTCTATTTCACTATCATTAATATCATAGAGATGGCACTGATTAAGAAATAACTCAAGAAGGCCTAGGTGTGAGCTAGGGTCAAACTCAAAGCATTTAGCATTTTCAGAAGCCCTAACACTATTACGAAACATTAGTTGTCTGACTGCCCACGTGAACTGTTTGGTATTCCGATTGTCATTGTTTCCACCCCTACTTCTGACACAGGAAAAAAATAGTTCTAAATGATCTTGATTTAGCTTATATGTTAACAAATAATCGAAATCAACTAAAGCTAACAGTCTGTCTCTTAAAATACGAATACTCTTAATATTAATTAAAAATCCTAAAACAAATGTTTTTCTTGAATGATCTAAAACTTATTGATTTCCAATTTTAAGTGTTGCCAAATAGGAAATAATATATTTTTTCCTTTATATTACTTTATGACATATTTATGGCGACCTTTAAAATATGGCTTATAAAAATTAGTTTTTTTTTGCCGTATTTCATTTATTTTAGGCCTACTCGTGTAAGTACAGTATAATTTATCAAAAACAACTCTGTAAAACTGCCAAAATGGCCGCGTCACCAATCAAACCAAAATTGGGCACTCTTAGGGTTTAAGTTTTTAAATACTGTACTTGTACATTAGGGCCAGCCAGATGCATTGTTGTTAGATATTTCCGTTCAAAATAAATCAATTAAATTAACAGAATAATTCGACCACGCAGCTGGACCGCTGACGTGAGTTGAGCAAATTTCCAAAATTAAGTTTATATGCCTATGTTTTAGGGTTTCAACCAACAATTTGGGAAGTAGTCTACTCACGAAGGCGTTGAACAGCTGTCTCTGTGTAAGCAATTTATTAGTAGAATTTGTTTGCGCCTTGTGGGCTCGTGATTTTAGGGGAACCAAGCGAGCTATAAGGTCGCGTAAAAAAAATGTTCAGAATAACATCCTACATTTATATTTTTAGAAAAAAAACTCCAAAAATTACATTCTCGTGGTAAAAATCTAAAAACAGTTACTTCCGGTCAAAAAACGTACTTCCGGTTGTTGGATTTTTTTGGCTAACGAACTCGTCTGAGCGACGTCGACAACCAACATGTGTACAAAATTTGAACCAAATCGGACTTTAAATGCGGCCGCTAGAGTGCGAACACATATATACATAATATATAGACACATATATATATATATATTATATATGAATTTTAATGACACCCCAAAACGTGTTCTGGGGACGATGATCGGTGCTCATTTGCTACTCCCGACCTTGGGTCTCACCATAAGGGCCACTGCAATAGCTCATTTTTCCTAATATTATAATAAAAGCACTTTTACTTCATTTGTTAACAAGTTGATGGTAACCTACAGTAACACAGACTATAATTCTGTCTCAATACAGTATTACTAGTCAGGGACTGCAAAATAAGCTTTAACATGCTTAATAAAATGAGTACTTTCTTGTGAAAAGAAATATCGCTGTCTTTCGTCCATCTTGAACTACAATTGTAAGCAGAGCAGCTCTTAGCCATTTGCCACAAAATAAAAACAACACTACAATTAATTAGAACACCAGTTGTGTTAGCCTAGACAGACCTTAAAAATGTATTGATGAGTGGCGAATAATGTCTTTTCCCGCGTGGTCGAAACGTGAACGGCAGAATGACAGAAAACCGTATAACGCACAAGCGCCAGGTCCAGAGTTCTTGCCCACTTACATCGCCCGCGCGCCCCGGATACTTCCCGCCACACACATCTGTATGCGCTCGGAAAACACAACACTAGTCTTATGGGCAGCGAGCGTTCCAGTAGTATAGTTCGTTGAGCACAACAACTGGCCAAACTCGTGTGAACCATCTAGCAATGTTGGCGATTGAGAATGAATTGGCCAAAACTGTTGACTTTTCAGACGTTAATGATTTTAGTGAAAAGAAAGCTTGGAAAGCCATAGTTTAAATAAACGGTACCAGGAACCGGCACATACTTTCTCACAAACATATTTAAATTATTAAACAGATTCACAGTGACTTGTAGGGTGGGGTAGGAGAGACGATTTTGTATTAAAATTGTTTTCCCATAAAAATCCATAAAATAACGGAAAAACCAACTTTTCTCAAAAACGGCTCGAACGATTTTGATTAAAATTTTACAGTTTATAGTACTTTAGGTCCCTAATAAACTATAAAATTTTAATCAAAATCGTTAGAGCCGTTTTTGAGAAAAATTTATTTTTCCGTTATTTTAAGGGTTTTTAAGGGAAAATTACCCTTAAAAATAAAAAATTCACAAAAATGAAAAAATACCTGGAGATACCGTGGATTAGTACCTCCATACCAAATTTCATCAAAATCGGACGACTGGTTTAGGCTCTAGGTCTGATAACATCCACATAAACACACACACACTTACAGACACACACACAGACATCACTCCGAAAACCACTTTTTTAGGTTCAGGGGGACCCAAAACGGATATTTCCACCAAAAACTCAAACTCGAAAATTTTGACGAATACAATACTTTCCCCATATACTATGGTAGGCTATAGGGGGAGAAAGTAAAAATAGACTATCAAAGTAAGCTTTTTGTAGTCAGAGTATTAAACACTTCAAAAACATTTTAATTGTTTAGCTCCTAACTTTGTCATAATCTTATTATTTTGTCAACTTGAATGTTAATCTTGGTCAGTAATGGAAATCAATCTCAAAATGGAAATGTACTTTCAGTAAAATAAAAGTGAATGATTTACTATAATTTATGTTAGCAATAATTTTGTCAATAAAGTTTGGTTTTTAGATTGAACTGATAGCCTGCAATTATTCCTTATTATCAATTATCAGTTTACATACAATTTGTAAAGGGTTAACATAGCACAGCACACGAACATATGGGGGAGGCCCCGAGCCTGATCCTGGTTACAGGGCCTGCAATTGAATGTGGGGGCCATGACGAGTATATTAATTATTGCCTATTATTATTATTTTCGGACTACAAGGAAGGCTGCATTGTGTTTTTCGAGCTATCGGCGAGGGTTACGTAGGTAAAACAGCAGACCAATTAGACATTCAGCTCAGCTAAGCCAGTACTCTCATACAGAAACTGATTCAGACTACTTTTAATGTAAGTTTTCTTAGTTATTAACGATTTCCGAAATTTACTTTTTTTTTTATTGGTTATTGTTTAATATATTCTATAAATACATCATAAAAGTTCAAGTTGACCCCGTAAAAGTAAGTAGAGCTTTACCGGTGGCCGATGGTCGGGGTAATGAACAAGTACCAGAAAATGATGTATGCTAGCTTAACTGCAACCCATGAATATATTATAAAACATTGTTAACACTTTATAAAAATAAACGTTAAAAACATGTCTTATAAACACAAAAATCGTTAAACAAATCTTCAAATAACAAGAACTAATTTTAACAACAAAATATTGCATCAGTTCATATGCACAATTTTTTAAAACATATAGGCCTAACCTCAACTTTCAAAGTTACTTTAAATATAAAATTATTCACACAAAGTTATGAAAACTGCTATTCTCTACAGTACAAATAAATACGTAATAGGGTATAAGAAACTTACCTGAAAGAACGCACTCCTCGCCTTACAGAAGTCGGATAATTAGAAGGACTGGATTAGTTAGATGGTAGACGCTAGACGCGTCAGAGTGGTGTACTGCGCAGTTCCATTGCGCATCACGATACACAGCCTTATCATATCACAACAGAATAAGGGCTAATCACAAAGAGGCTAAACCTATCAAACAACTATGCAATTGTTTTAAATCTAATCTTAATAAATCCGACCGTGATTGTTAGATAAATTATTATAAATTTCTAATTTGGATAGCCTAAATAATCATGTAAGAACAATTGTTGTAGCCTACATAATAGTCAACTATTTTACAAAATCACGATTGTAACCAACAGCTTTGTACAATATCATTAAACTTGGTAGATAGACTATATTTATTCAAATCCAAACTTGAAACTAATAGCCTAAATTGAAACCCTAAAAGCCTCGGCTGAGGCCTAAATTAAATTATAAACGTATGCCTAAATACGTTAATAACTTACCGAAACAACCAAGGTTGTTAACCAAAGTATTAAATTATTTTTGACTAGGGTAAATCCCTGCGTGCTCCGCACGCCAACCCCGTTGGAACCTTCTATACACATAATCATGTTATATTGTCTTTATAATAAAGGTTTAAATGATTCAATTTAATTGTTTGATATAGTTTTGTATAGAAAAACCGCGTGTGTAAAAAAATATAAACCCACGACCTACAAAAATGTATTTTTATGTTTATTGCCATAGCAAACAACTGCATAAAATAACAGATAAAACAGCTGATTGGATAGCAACACAATTCCTCTCATTTTATAATAAACTAGGGGAAAACCCTGAGTGCTCCGCACGCCATCCCCTGTAGAATCTTCTATACACATAATCATGTTATGTTTTCTTTATAATAAAGGTGTAGGATTAATAATAACCCCAAAGCCAAGATGGTAAATCATGTTAAATGTTCAAATCTAACTATTTCGTACTTATATTTTATAACAGCAGTTATAATAAAGGTTAAAAGAACCAGCAAGGCTCAGGTCTACACTTTAATAAAAACCTGAAAGTTATAAAATACAAAATAATTGCTTAAAAGTTTGAAATCAGCTGTTAATGGGAATATTAGAGCAAACAGCTGTTTTATCTGTTATTTTATACAATTAGTTGCTATGGTAATTCATCAGTCTAGGCCTAACATAAATATTTTTTCCGACTAAATTTACAAATATTGAAATAAAAAATGTGTTTATCAAAATGAATTATAGCCTATCCTATGTTGTTCAGGGATAGTGTAGCTTTTTATTAGTAAAACTATTTTTTTAATCGGATCATTAGTTCCAGAGCCCCCACCCCACCCTAAATACAATCAAACAAACAAATAAATTTTACCTCTTTATAATATTAGTATAGATTGGCGACAAACCAGTTTAATAGGTCTGTTGAATAAAAAGTAAGCAAAAGCTTTTAGCATTTAGTCTTAGCTTTAGCTTTCACTATTAAGTCAAATAACCTTTAGATGAATTACCTTTAGCTAAGGCTAGTTATCAAAAGCTGGAGAATTTTAGCCAAAGCTTAAAATCTGTCATATGTCGTTTGAAACAATTTAAAACAGCTGTTGCAGTTTGAGGATTGATGTTATTAGGACTCATTAAATAGGCTAGTGCAAAATTTATAGCTCTGCCAATGAAGAAAATATCACAACAAACGATAGTTTAAATAAAAAAGAAATGCTTTTTTAATTTATTGGTTTTACTTAAATTTTTATTAGGCCTATTAAGTATTAAATAATTCAAGATTTCAAATTAATTTGCATTTTTGTACAAAATCACAAGTTGGATTTGATGATGTAGGCCTACCCTTACCTAATAGGCCAGTCGGTAGGGGTAATTTTAGACCAAACGTTTTTTTATGTTAACCTACATACTTTAATGTACTTTTAAAAAAATCAGCCTTATTGTAAATTACTGGTAGTTTTAACCTACACCGACTTTGCTATAAATCCAGATAATAATATAAACTCTTGCTATTATTATCCCTGCCTATTATAAACTTAACCTGTAAGAGCTTCAACATATTAAGCAAACTATGATGAACTCTAATGAATAATCAGTAGTTCTATCGTCAGAAATTCGTCAGAAATTCCTTTACAAACAAAAAAGGAAGGCAGAGAAACAAAAGATTTAACCATAAATCAACTTCAACGGAATTTGATTTTGGATCAGTTAAAACTGACAAAGCTGCAAATAGAGCAATCAGAATATTAACAAAAAAGTATTAATATTGTGCACCATTTCTGCGCCAAAAAAATGAGTTATTTAGTTCCAATTGTAGAAATGAACTCGGACGAATTTTCACTTCTGTATAATAAATAAATAACATAAAGTAACTTTAAAATAAAACAAATTTAGGCCTATGTGTGATAATTCTTCTCAATTTGGATGTTTATTCTAATAGTTTTTAGTATGAACTCACATAAATTATTCTATAACCTATTGTATTTTTTTTGCTCGAATTGGCATAAATGCATCCATTTAAATATCAAGGTAACAACTTTAAGTCACCAGGAGGGCATACTGAAATATATTCAAGCTTGCACTAAATATTTTTAGCTTTAGCTACATTTTATTCACTTTATTTTAAGCTTTAGCTAGGAAAATTAGCCAAAGCTTAAAATTATTAGACAAAGCTTTTAGTACTAGCTATAGCTAATTTTTATTCACACTATTTTAAGTAATGACTTAAAATTTTAAGTTATAGCTTTTCCTTATTTTTTATTCAACAGACCCAATATTACAAAAATCTTACCTAGATAAATGGCATATATTTAAATGCACTTACCCATGCACGCTACTTTTAAATAATAAAATATCAACATCGGATTATGTATCTCATAGAAGATTAGTCCAAATTCATTATTGCCACGTTTAAGGGACTAGTTTTCTTAAAATTATTTTACCAAATTTGTTTGATTAATACGGATAAATTAACAATAAAATCTGGACGTCTTGAACTGCGTGCTATTTCCTTCAACAATAATGGGCAAAGTGGAAGCTAGGTCATAGGCCAGGCCTTTTAGATTTAGTCATTCTAGTGACTCGTATTTTATGTGTACAATCCGGTTTTAATATCCATAATTTATTTTATAAATTCTGAAGTTTACTTTTCATTGTGTAAACTAATAAATTAATATTACTTACTAATTGGGTTTACACATTTATTCCTCTGCTAACAAAATAATAATTAATATTATTGCTGTTTTGTTTCTCTGAATTGTAAAGAAGAAGAAATTATAGCCTACGGCGTACAGTGTAGTATCTACTTTTTGCAACAAGATTTTAATTTTCTGAACGTGCTATTTGGCAACATTTTCAATTGATAAATGCCAAAAGAGTGTCTTTAACGTATATTATGAATTATTTGTTCTCGCGTTATAATTTTTGAACAAGTTAATAAGAGATGAAGTACGAAATAATACGTAGGGCCTATATAATGTGCATTATGGCCGTGCAGCCTACCGGGCCAACGAACATTTACGGGTGGAACCGAGTGTACACGATTCGTTTAATTCAAAGTGGGGGGAGTGGCCCTGTATGCTGTATAGGCCTACAGTTCTAGTTCAGCAATCAGCACCCACCCGCTGTTGTAATTCGTAATGAAACTCTATTCAATGTTTGATGGGTACAGCAGAGCAATCAATTTTGAAATGTAAGCATTTAAAAATGAACTAATGTAGCCTACATAATGTAAATATCAACACAGACAAATAATTCCATCACTCACTCTGAACCGCTGACGTGAGTTGAGTAAATTCCCAAAATTAAGTTTATAAGTTTAGCCTAAGGGTTCAACAAACTATTTTTGGCAAATTGGTTTACTCACGAAGGCGCTGAATAGCCGCCTCCGTGTACGAAATATATGAGTAGAATTTGTTTGCATCTCAGTATACAATTTCAATGACACCCAAAAATGTGTTATGGGGATCGTTGTTTATTGACCACTTCCAATCTCGTGTCTAAACCATAAGAGTCCACTGCAATAGCTCATCTTTCCCATGGAAATTTGCTAAGAAGAACTTTGTTAACTTCGCTTTTAAGTTACCCTTAGTTTTAACTTGTAAGAGGCTTCCATGTGGTTAGAATCTGTTGTTTACTGTATACAAATCTGTGTAAAAAGTAGGCCTAGCTATATACTTATTATATTTGGAATAATGATTGTGCAAGTAAACGTTACCATCAACAAAAAACATTAGTTATGTTGCTCATATCAGTGTTAGTTTTGTTCCTTTTATTTATATTACTTTGAAATATATGTATTATTTTTACAAGTACTTTAAATCTATGTAAAGTTTAAACGCGTAAGATGTCGCAAGTATCTGGATATCTGAAAACATGCCTAGGAGGACGCCACCTCTTGGTATTTATTATCTCTGGTCACTAAGTCCTTTTCCACCGCCCAGCAGGGCCCTGATAATGCTACTCCTAGACCTATAAATTATTAGTGTTCTATTTTTATTTAAAACAATTTAGAATTTGACATAGGTTAGAAAACGTAAGTGGATTATTATTTAATTTTAAGGGTAGGTATTCCATTTCATCCCTTTGACTTAAGTAATCAAACTTCAAATAGTTTTGTAGGTATATAACTTAAAAATAATATTGCATAATTTTAGCTTAATAGCTTGTAGGTAGTTAGTTTAATTTGTGTTTACTGCATAGGTGTAACAACACCTTCCAATTGTGAATCTAAACCATTCAGGGACCCACTCAAACACACATAAATTCCATCAAAATTGGTCCAGCTGTTTAAGCGTTCAGTGATACACACACACACAGAAGAATTATATATATTAAGATTTAATTTCATGTATTTTAAAAGGCAGTAATTTTATCACAGAATCGATTATTCCCGTTTGGCCTCAATCGGCCCACGGCCATATATTATAAAAGTTACGTTACAACCAATCTTCGTAAGCTACAACCCAGCTCCAGATTATTTATAAACAAGGGCTTCAAGATGCTAATCGGAGCTTGACTACAGTATTAAAGATTTTTGTACCTTTATCAGTTAGCTTTAGTAAGTTGAAAATAGTCAAAAACTATTTGAGGAGCACAATGAAACAAGACCAATGATTACATAGTGGTTTTATACTATGTAATCATTGAACAAGACAGAGTCTCTAACTTTAGCATAATTTCCATCAAGCACTACAGAAAATCATCTATTTCTTTTGATGACATTACTAATCCCTTTGCTGCCCAAAAAGTGACAATTTGATTTATTTAGATTCAAAAATGATTAACGACTTTTAGTACCTACTCAAAATCATACATAGTAAAAATCTAATTAGTTTTCAATGTGTTCCCAACTGAAATAATTCGACCACGCAGCTGAACCGCTGTCGTGGGTTGAGCAAATTTCCAAAATTAAGTTTGTAGGGTTTCAACCAACAATTTGGGAAATAGGTCTATTCACGATGGCGATGAATTTCGATGACGATGAAAATGGTTCGCACGCCATTCCGCATATTGGGAGTATCTTCAATACACAACGCATTGCGTGCTTCGCACACCAACCCGATGGTAGAATCCACCACCATGGCTTTGAACCGGGTACTTCTATGGTATTTTACGTTTTGATCGATTTTGGGGGAACCAAGCGAGCTATAAGGTCGCGTAAAAAAACAAAATGTGCAGAATAACATCCTGCATTTATATTTGTAGAAAAAACTCAAAAACAAATTCATTCTCGTAGGAAAAATCTCAAAAAATAGTTACTTCCTGTCAAAAAACGTGCTTCCGGTTGTTGGATTTTTTTGTCTAACGTACTTGTCTGAGCGACGTAGACAACCAACATGTGTACCAAATCGGACTTAAAATGCGGCCGCTAGAGTGGGGTCACATATATATACAAGGCCAAGGAAATGTATTTTAATGTAGAGTCAAAAACTTGTATTTTTTTTATAAAATCATAGTCCGTCCGTCTGTTTGTGTGTCTGGATGTATGAATGTATGCATGAATGAATAGTAATTAATATTTAAGATAACTCCCGCACACATTTATGGGTATTTTATTGCCTTTCTGTGTGCGTGTATGTTTTCCACAGTATTTTAATTTAGTTTTGAATATATAATTGAATGTTATGTTAATATTATATAATGCGCTATGCTAATATTATTTTATAATTATTGTAAATTCATTATTTTGTAAGAAATCTTAATTTCATTGTTTTATAAGTATGGTAATTTCATTATATAAAGATTGATTTTTAGTTTTGTTTTTAAGTGTAATATTTTATATGTTAATGAAGTTATGTCATGTGTCTGTGGAAAATAAAAATAAATAAATAAAAATAAATAAATAATATGACTTTTAATGACACCCCAAAACGTGTTCTAGGGACCATGATCAGTGCTCATTTGCTACTCCCGACCTTGGGTCTTACCATAAGGGCCACTTCAATAGCTCATTTTTCCTATGGAAATTCGCTAATAAGTACATGAATATCAATTTTATTTATAACCAAGAGACAAACTTGACCCTTTGCGCTCAGTTTGCCAGTCATACTTGCCATGTCCTTGTCATGGACAGTGCGGCATTGTTTGGCCAGTACCACTGGCCGCTACCCTCTCCGTGTCAGCTCGGCATCCATCATAACGGCTTCTTAACACCAGTTTGGAATTATTTTTACCACTGACTGCAAATTTTACAGAGGGTATTTAAATTTAAAAAACCATTACCCATTCAATTTAAACAATTATTTTATTATTAACTAGGGGGAATCCTTGCGTGCTCCGCACTCCAATCCCAAAGCACTCCAATATAATAAAGGTGTAGGATTAATAATAACCCCAAAACTAAGGTGGTAAATAATGTTAAATGTTCAAATCAAATTATTTAGTATATTTTATAACAGCAGTTATAATAAAGGTTAAAAGAACCAGGAAGGCTCAGGTCTACACTTTAATACTCAAAGGTTAGAAATACAAATAGTTGCTTCAAAGTGTGAAATCAGCTATTAATCGAAATATTAGAGCAAATAGCAGCTGTTTTATCTGCTATTTTATTCAATTGGTTACTATGCTATTCATCAGTCTATGCCTAACCTAAGATTCTTTCTGACTAACTTTACAAATATTGAAATAAAAATGTTTTTTATTAAAATGAATTATAGCCTATGTTACTCAGGGATAGTGAAGCTTTTTATTAGTGAAACTATTTTTTCAATCGGTTCAGTAGTTCCAGAGATTTTCCCCTACATACAAACAAATTTTACCTCTTTATAATATTAATATAC
>JAGFPH010019202.1:0-15500 GCA_018207615.1 Philaenus spumarius
CCTAACCTAAACGATGTTCACGGAAATTTGCAATAATAGTAGTTATTGACGTGAGCGAACTAGGCCCTAGGAATAAATCAATATTGAAATAATACTTTAATTTAGGCCTGACTTATTTCTGAGGCATAGCGTTGAGATTGTGGTTAATCCTTTAAACTGTATTTTTATTACAGGTAAGCCTAATGTTGTATATACCCTTTATTTAGTTGTTTAATGTTATAGGCCTAACCTCAAAACTCAATAATCCAATATTTATTATTGAAATCATAGCCCTGCTTATAATCGAGCTTTAGCTCGGTCTCCAGGTACTAACAGATAATAATATAGCTGTTAGCTCCAATATTTCCACTAACAGCTGATTTCAAAATTTGAAGCAATTATTGTTGTATTTCTAGCTTTTAGGTTAGGGTTTTTAAGTGTAGACCTGAGCCTTACTGGTTCTTTTAACCATTATTATAACTGCTGTTATAAAATATAAGAAATAATTTAATTTGAACATTTGACATTATTTACCATCTTAGTTTTGAGGTTATTATTAATCCTACACCTTTATTATAAATAAAACATAACATGTTTTTAGAAGGTTCCATTGGGGGTTGGCGTGCGGAGCACGCAGGGGTCTCCCCTAGTTTATAATAAAGACGTAGGATTAATAATAACCTCAAAACTAAGATGGTAAATAATGTTAAATGTTCAAATTAAATTATTTCTTATATTTTATAAAAGCAGTTATAACAGTGCTGGTTAAAAGAACCAGCAAGGCTCAGGTCTACATTTTCAAACCCTAACCTAAAAGCTAGAAATTCAAAAATAATTGCTTCAAATTTTGAAATCAGCTGTTAATTTAAATATTGGAGCAAACAGGTATATTATTTTATTCAATTGGTTGCTATGGTAATAAAAGTAAATACATGTGTTGGTTTATCATTCTAGGCCTAACCTAAGAATTTTTTCCGACTAAATTTACAAATATTGAAATAAAAAAAGATTTTTATCGAAATTAATTATAGCCTATGTTACTCAGGGATAGTGTAGCTTTTTATTAGTAAAACTATTTTTTCAATCGGTTCTGTAGTGCCAGAGATTACCCCCTACATACAAACAAACAAACAAACTTTACCTCTTTATAATATTAGTATAGATGTGTTCGCACTCTAGTGGCCACATTTTAAGTCCGATTCAGTTCAAATTTGGTACACACGTTGGTTGTCTACGTCGCTCGGACGAGTTCGTTGGCCAAAAAAATCCAACAATCGGAAGCACGTTTTTTGACCGGTAGTTAGAATTTTTTTAGATTTTTCCTACGAGAATGAATTTGTTTTTGAGTTTTTTCTAAAAAATATGAATGTAGGATGTTATTCTGCAAGTTTTGTTTTTTTACGTGACCTTATAGCTCGCTTGGTGCCCCCAAAATCGATCAAAACGTAAAATACCGTAGAAGTTCAAAGCCAACTTATAAAACCAACGTGTGAACCAAAGCGGGCTTAAAATGCGGCCGTTAGAGTGCATCACATGTTATACAAATTTTAATAACACCTCAAAACGAGTTCCGAGGACCATGATCGGTACTCATTGATCAATTCCGACCTTAGGTCTTACCATAACAGTCACTGCAATAGCTCTTCTTTCCTGTGGAAATTCGCTAAAGACATGTTATACTGTTGATAAAGAGTCGTGCAGGCAGAGTTAATAATGAGCTACTTAAAAGCGTGGTTTGGTTGTTCATACACACTCAATTATTAGCGAACTTCCAAAGGGAAAAAACTATTGCAGTGGCCCATATGGCGCTGTTTCTCAAAAAGTATATAAAAACACTCGTTTATTCGAATGCAGCGTTGTGTCAAAAAGTCCAAGCGATCGGTTAAGAACTTTAGCAGATGTAAGATTTTTAACGAAAATTTACATTTTTATTTTTCAGATTTGAATAATTCGACCACGCAGCTGAACCGCTGACGTGAGTTGAGCAAATTTCCAAAATTAAGTTTATAGGCCTATGTTTTTTAACAATTTGGGAAATAGGTCTATTTACGACGGTGCTGAATAGCTGCAAAATGGTTCGCACGTCATTCTGCATATTGGGAATATCTTTAATACACAATGCATTGCGTGCTTCACACGCCATTCCGAATATTGGGAGTATTTTCAACACACAAAACATTGCGTGCTTCGCACGCCCAACCCCAGGGTAGAATCCACCACATGGCTTTGAACCGGGTACTTCTATGGTATTTTAACTTTTGATCGATTTTGGGGGAACCAAGCGAGCTATAAGGTCGCGTAAAAAAACAAATTGTGCAGAATAACATACTACATTTATATATGTAGAAATAACTCAAAAACAAATTCATTCTCGCGTAGAAAAAATCTAAAATAATAGTTACTTCCTGTCAAAAACGTGCTTCCGATTGTTGGATTTTTTTGGCCAACGAACTCGTCCGAGCGACGTAGACACCCAACGTGCGTACCAAATTTGAACCAAATCGGACTTAAAATGCTACCGCTAGAGTGCGAATACATAGGTATACATATGATTTTTAATGACACCTCAAAACGTGTTCTGGGGACCATGATCGGTGCTCATTTGCTACTCCCGACCATGGGTCTTACCATAAGGGCCACTGCAATAGCTCATTTTTCCTATGGAAATTCGCTAATAAGAAAAGACTTTGTTACATCCTTATTAGAAATACGTAAGACATATTATAATTTAATAGTAGGCCTAGGCCTATTTATTGATAATATACGGTAGTTTATAGCGAATAACTAATATTAACAGCTGATTTCAAATATACGAAATAATTTGATGTGAACATTTAACCATCTTAGTTTTGAGGTTATTATTAATCCTACACCTTTATTATAACATATGTTTTTAGAAAGTTCCATCGGGGGTTGGCGTGCGAAGCACGCAGGGGTCTCCCCTAGTAAATCATTTAAAAAAATAATTCAGGGCCAAAAAAAAACTGTGACTAGAGACTGTAAGTTGAAACTTCAGGCTATTTTTTAAATTGTCATCGATTGACATTCAAGTACGAGTATCGTGGCCCCCACAAGGGTGGGGCTGGTGCAACTCTGGTCACAGGGCCCGTGCCACCAGAGGACCCGAGCATCCCTGTTTTAATTTTTTAAATTTGTATTGCAGAGTATTTTACAGCGGATCATAGATTAAAAATTCAAATATATAATTATTACAAAGTCAAAGTTTAGAAAAATAATATTAATTCTAGATTCTAGGTTAGTTACTATTTAATTAGGTGCGTCCGTCTAGTTACTGTTGTTTGCATATTAGCATTGAATTGTTTCTTCGATGATATTAGTATACAACAGCCTGCTCGGGCCCCACACACTCCCTCTATCTTCCCCTTCCTCCAGGCGCCTAGCCGCCCCTACACTTCCCCGGCCAGTCCAGCTTTGTCTCTCCGCTTTGTTCTAATCAGTTCGTCAGTTGAGTCAGTTCGTCTGTTGCATATTACCCTTCAGACTTTGCTGATCCAGAAGCCCTATTTGAAGAAACTCTTCATATGAAGAATGTATTTGTAACAGCGTTCCAGTCAGAAAAGGACCCGTTGAAGCTTCTTAACTGAATATATGAGAAAAACCTCCAGCCCATTTTCTTGAACCTAGGCACAGCTATTCTGTACATCCCAGTGACAGTTTCAACGGTTGAGAGGCCTTTTAGTAGGTTGTCGAATTCACTGAAAACTTGGCAACGAAGCACAACCATCGATATATACTTATGGATCGCGCACTGGGCTGTAGAAAACGAGCCGGATTCTGGGGTTGCGTCCGTGGTCTGAAGGCGTCGTAAGTGGGTAAGAACACGCCCGACACACACGGTAGGCATTACAATACCGCTGTTACAACAGTATAAAACTCTGTAGATTCTTCAATATGTTTATATTTCACAATGCAGTTTTGTTTGTAAATGTTGGTAACTGTTGATTATCAAATGATTTTTATAATTAAGAATATTACATTATTATAAATTAAGATTATGCCTTGGTAATTTTCATAATATCAGTGTACAAGTATCAATATCCGTACAAGCACAGACAAGAAATGTCGTACAAGGTAATAATAACGAAAATAATGTAACCAATTTTATATTGTAGTTTATTAAAGACAATGATAATATTTACATGTTAGAAAATAAAATGACTTTGGTAAATTTTTGTCTTATTCCTAAGTTTGATTTTTTTGTCATGTCGAAAGTTTTCTGTTTTGCAATATGGTGTGAAATTATTTAATAAAATAATTGGGTAACAGATTTAATCAAAAATAACTCATGGCTTCCTGTAAATTCATCGTTATCTACATGCCCTTTGAAAATACTACATTTGAAATGGTTACAAACTATCACTGTTAAATTGTAAGAAGTAACATTTTTTTCTGATGTTGATAACTTGAGCATGTAGGCGTACTTCACAATTTTAAATACATCCTCACTTGATCTGATTAGTTTTCCTTTAGATTTAAAATCAGTGAGGCCTGTATGAGCCCTAAAATCGGATTCACTTGCATGGAGCAAAGAGCTACAGTTGGTACATTTTATGTTTTTTTTACACGTCTCACAATCACGCCACAAATATAATATAAAATTTCGTCCTTAAAATTTGAATTACTATAATTTTCCATGACAAATGCGGCACTCTCTATTTCACTATCATTAATATCATAGAGATGGCACTGATTAAGAAATAACTCAAGAAGGCCTAGGTGTGAGCTAGGGTCAAACTCAAAGCATTTAGCATTTTCAGAAGCCCTAACACTATTACGAAACATTAGTTGTCTGACTGCCCACGTGAACTGTTTGGTATTCCGATTGTCATTGTTTCCACCCCTACTTCTGACACAGGAAAAAAATAGTTCTAAATGATCTTGATTTAGCTTATATGTTAACAAATAATCGAAATCAACTAAAGCTAACAGTCTGTCTCTTAAAATACGAATACTCTTAATATTAATTAAAAATCCTAAAACAAATGTTTTTCTTGAATGATCTAAAACTTATTGATTTCCAATTTTAAGTGTTGCCAAATAGGAAATAATATATTTTTTCCTTTATATTACTTTATGACATATTTATGGCGACCTTTAAAATATGGCTTATAAAAATTAGTTTTTTTTTGCCGTATTTCATTTATTTTAGGCCTACTCGTGTAAGTACAGTATAATTTATCAAAAACAACTCTGTAAAACTGCCAAAATGGCCGCGTCACCAATCAAACCAAAATTGGGCACTCTTAGGGTTTAAGTTTTTAAATACTGTACTTGTACATTAGGGCCAGCCAGATGCATTGTTGTTAGATATTTCCGTTCAAAATAAATCAATTAAATTAACAGAATAATTCGACCACGCAGCTGGACCGCTGACGTGAGTTGAGCAAATTTCCAAAATTAAGTTTATATGCCTATGTTTTAGGGTTTCAACCAACAATTTGGGAAGTAGTCTACTCACGAAGGCGTTGAACAGCTGTCTCTGTGTAAGCAATTTATTAGTAGAATTTGTTTGCGCCTTGTGGGCTCGTGATTTTAGGGGAACCAAGCGAGCTATAAGGTCGCGTAAAAAAAATGTTCAGAATAACATCCTACATTTATATTTTTAGAAAAAAAACTCCAAAAATTACATTCTCGTGGTAAAAATCTAAAAACAGTTACTTCCGGTCAAAAAACGTACTTCCGGTTGTTGGATTTTTTTGGCTAACGAACTCGTCTGAGCGACGTCGACAACCAACATGTGTACAAAATTTGAACCAAATCGGACTTTAAATGCGGCCGCTAGAGTGCGAACACATATATACATAATATATAGACACATATATATATATATATTATATATGAATTTTAATGACACCCCAAAACGTGTTCTGGGGACGATGATCGGTGCTCATTTGCTACTCCCGACCTTGGGTCTCACCATAAGGGCCACTGCAATAGCTCATTTTTCCTAATATTATAATAAAAGCACTTTTACTTCATTTGTTAACAAGTTGATGGTAACCTACAGTAACACAGACTATAATTCTGTCTCAATACAGTATTACTAGTCAGGGACTGCAAAATAAGCTTTAACATGCTTAATAAAATGAGTACTTTCTTGTGAAAAGAAATATCGCTGTCTTTCGTCCATCTTGAACTACAATTGTAAGCAGAGCAGCTCTTAGCCATTTGCCACAAAATAAAAACAACACTACAATTAATTAGAACACCAGTTGTGTTAGCCTAGACAGACCTTAAAAATGTATTGATGAGTGGCGAATAATGTCTTTTCCCGCGTGGTCGAAACGTGAACGGCAGAATGACAGAAAACCGTATAACGCACAAGCGCCAGGTCCAGAGTTCTTGCCCACTTACATCGCCCGCGCGCCCCGGATACTTCCCGCCACACACATCTGTATGCGCTCGGAAAACACAACACTAGTCTTATGGGCAGCGAGCGTTCCAGTAGTATAGTTCGTTGAGCACAACAACTGGCCAAACTCGTGTGAACCATCTAGCAATGTTGGCGATTGAGAATGAATTGGCCAAAACTGTTGACTTTTCAGACGTTAATGATTTTAGTGAAAAGAAAGCTTGGAAAGCCATAGTTTAAATAAACGGTACCAGGAACCGGCACATACTTTCTCACAAACATATTTAAATTATTAAACAGATTCACAGTGACTTGTAGGGTGGGGTAGGAGAGACGATTTTGTATTAAAATTGTTTTCCCATAAAAATCCATAAAATAACGGAAAAACCAACTTTTCTCAAAAACGGCTCGAACGATTTTGATTAAAATTTTACAGTTTATAGTACTTTAGGTCCCTAATAAACTATAAAATTTTAATCAAAATCGTTAGAGCCGTTTTTGAGAAAAATTTATTTTTCCGTTATTTTAAGGGTTTTTAAGGGAAAATTACCCTTAAAAATAAAAAATTCACAAAAATGAAAAAATACCTGGAGATACCGTGGATTAGTACCTCCATACCAAATTTCATCAAAATCGGACGACTGGTTTAGGCTCTAGGTCTGATAACATCCACATAAACACACACACACTTACAGACACACACACAGACATCACTCCGAAAACCACTTTTTTAGGTTCAGGGGGACCCAAAACGGATATTTCCACCAAAAACTCAAACTCGAAAATTTTGACGAATACAATACTTTCCCCATATACTATGGTAGGCTATAGGGGGAGAAAGTAAAAATAGACTATCAAAGTAAGCTTTTTGTAGTCAGAGTATTAAACACTTCAAAAACATTTTAATTGTTTAGCTCCTAACTTTGTCATAATCTTATTATTTTGTCAACTTGAATGTTAATCTTGGTCAGTAATGGAAATCAATCTCAAAATGGAAATGTACTTTCAGTAAAATAAAAGTGAATGATTTACTATAATTTATGTTAGCAATAATTTTGTCAATAAAGTTTGGTTTTTAGATTGAACTGATAGCCTGCAATTATTCCTTATTATCAATTATCAGTTTACATACAATTTGTAAAGGGTTAACATAGCACAGCACACGAACATATGGGGGAGGCCCCGAGCCTGATCCTGGTTACAGGGCCTGCAATTGAATGTGGGGGCCATGACGAGTATATTAATTATTGCCTATTATTATTATTTTCGGACTACAAGGAAGGCTGCATTGTGTTTTTCGAGCTATCGGCGAGGGTTACGTAGGTAAAACAGCAGACCAATTAGACATTCAGCTCAGCTAAGCCAGTACTCTCATACAGAAACTGATTCAGACTACTTTTAATGTAAGTTTTCTTAGTTATTAACGATTTCCGAAATTTACTTTTTTTTTTATTGGTTATTGTTTAATATATTCTATAAATACATCATAAAAGTTCAAGTTGACCCCGTAAAAGTAAGTAGAGCTTTACCGGTGGCCGATGGTCGGGGTAATGAACAAGTACCAGAAAATGATGTATGCTAGCTTAACTGCAACCCATGAATATATTATAAAACATTGTTAACACTTTATAAAAATAAACGTTAAAAACATGTCTTATAAACACAAAAATCGTTAAACAAATCTTCAAATAACAAGAACTAATTTTAACAACAAAATATTGCATCAGTTCATATGCACAATTTTTTAAAACATATAGGCCTAACCTCAACTTTCAAAGTTACTTTAAATATAAAATTATTCACACAAAGTTATGAAAACTGCTATTCTCTACAGTACAAATAAATACGTAATAGGGTATAAGAAACTTACCTGAAAGAACGCACTCCTCGCCTTACAGAAGTCGGATAATTAGAAGGACTGGATTAGTTAGATGGTAGACGCTAGACGCGTCAGAGTGGTGTACTGCGCAGTTCCATTGCGCATCACGATACACAGCCTTATCATATCACAACAGAATAAGGGCTAATCACAAAGAGGCTAAACCTATCAAACAACTATGCAATTGTTTTAAATCTAATCTTAATAAATCCGACCGTGATTGTTAGATAAATTATTATAAATTTCTAATTTGGATAGCCTAAATAATCATGTAAGAACAATTGTTGTAGCCTACATAATAGTCAACTATTTTACAAAATCACGATTGTAACCAACAGCTTTGTACAATATCATTAAACTTGGTAGATAGACTATATTTATTCAAATCCAAACTTGAAACTAATAGCCTAAATTG
Organism: Philaenus spumarius; assembly: GCA_018207615.1. Classification (NCBI taxonomy): domain Eukaryota; kingdom Metazoa; phylum Arthropoda; class Insecta; order Hemiptera; family Aphrophoridae; genus Philaenus; species Philaenus spumarius. Next base: position 8,647 of record JAGFPH010019202.1, read on the forward strand.
AAACCCTAAAAGCCTCGGCTGAGGCCTAAATTAAATTATAAACGTATGCCTAAATACGTTAATAACTTACCGAAACAACCAAGGTTGTTAACCAAAGTATTAAATTATTTTTGACTAGGGTAAATCCCTGCGTGCTCCGCACGCCAACCCCGTTGGAACCTTCTATACACATAATCATGTTATATTGTCTTTATAATAAAGGTTTAAATGATTCAATTTAATTGTTTGATATAGTTTTGTATAGAAAACCGCGTGTGTAAAAAAATATAAACCGACGACCTACAAAAATGTATTTTTATGTTTATTGCCATAGCAAACAACTGCATAAAATAACAGATAAAACAGCTGATTGGATAGCAACACAATTCCTCTCATTTTATAATAAACTAGGGGAAAACCCTGAGTGTTCCGCACGCCATCCCCGGTAGAATCTTCTATACACATAATCATGTTATGTTTTCTTTATAATAAAGGTGTAGGATTAATAATAACCCCAAAGCCAAGATGGTAAATCATGTTAAATGTTCAAATCTAACTATTTCGTACTTATATTTTATAACAGCAGTTATAATAAAGGTTAAAAGAACCAGCAAGGCTCAGGTCTACACTTTAATAAAAACCTGAAAGTTATAAAATACAAAATAATTGCTTAAAAGTTTGAAATCAGCTGTTAATGGGAATATTAGAGCAAACAGCTGTTTTATCTGTTATTTTATACAATTAGTTGCTATGGTAATTCATCAGTCTAGGCCTAACATAAGTATTTTTTCCGACTAAATTTACAAATATTGAAATAAAAAATGTGTTTATCAAAATGAATTATAGCCTATCCTATGTTGTTCAGGGATAGTGTAGCTTTTTATTAGTAAAACTATTTTTTTTAATCGGATCAGTAGTTCCAGAACCCCCACCCCACCCTAAATACAATCAAACAAACAAATAAATTTTACCTCTTTATAATATTAGTATAGATTGGCGACAAACCAGTTTAATGGGTCTGTTGAATAAAAAATAAGCAAAAGCTTTTAGCATTTAGTCTTAGCTTTAGCTTTCACTATTAAGTCAAATAACCTTTAGATGAACTACCTTTAGCTAAGGCTAGTTATCAAAAGCTGGAAAATTTTAGCCAAAGCTTAAAATCTGTCATATGTCGTTTGAAACAATTTAAAACATCTGTTGCAGTTTGAGGATTGATGTTATTAGAACTCATTAAATAGGCTAGTGCAAAATTTATAGCTCTGCCGATGAAGAAAATATCACAACAAACGATAGTTTAAATAAAAAAGAAATGCTTTTTTAAATTTATTGGTTTTACTTAAATTTTTATTAGGCCTATTAAGTATTAAATAATTCAAGATTTCAAATTAATTTGCATTTTTGTACAAAATCACAAGTTGGATTTGATGATGTAGGCCTACCCTTACCTAATAGGCCAGTCGGTAGGGGTAATTTTAGACCAAACGTTTTTTTATGTTAACCTACATACTTTAATGTACTTATAAAAAAATCAGCCTTATTGTAAATTACTGGTAGTTTTAACCTACACCGACTTGGCTATAAATCCAGATAATAATATAAACTCTTGCTATTAGTATCCCTGCCTATTATAAACTTAATCTGTAAGAGCTTCAACATATTAAGCAAACTATGATGAACTCTAATGAGTAATCAGTAGTTCTATCGTCAGAAATTCGTCAGAAATTCCTTTACAAACAAAAAAGGAAGGCAGAGAAACAAAAGATTTAACCATAAATCAACTTCAACGGAATTTGATTTTGGATCAGTTAAAACTGACAAAGCTGCAAATAGAGCAATCAGAATATTAACAAAAAAGTATTAATATTGTGCACCATTTCTGCGCCAAAAAATGAGTTTAGTTCCAATTGTAGAAATGAACTCGGACGAATTTTCACTTCTGTATAATAAATAAATAACATAAAGTAACTTTAAAATAAAACAAATTTAGGCCTATGTGTGATAATTCTTCTCAATTTGGATGTTTATTCTAATAGTTTTTAGTATGAACTCACATAAATTATTCTATAACCTATTGTATTTTTTTTGCTCGAATTGGCATAAATGCATCCATTTAAATATCAAGGTAACAACTTTAAGTCACCAGGAGGGCATACTGAAATATATTCAAGCTTGCACTAAATATTTTTAGCTTTAGCTACATTTTATTCACTTTATTTTAAGCTTTAGCTAGGAAAATTAGCCAAAGCTTAAAATTATTAGACAAAGCTTTTAGTACTAGCTATAGCTAATTTTTATTCACACTATTTTAAGTAATGACTTAAAATTTTAAGTTATAGCTTTTCCTTATTTTTTATTCATTAGACCCAATATTACAAAAATCTTACCTAGATAAATGGCATACATTTAAATGCACTTACCCATGCACGCTACTTTTAAATAATAAAATATCAACATCGGATTATGTATCTCACAGAAGATTAGTCCAAATTCATTATTGCCACGTTTAAGGGACTAGTTTTCTTAAAATTATTTTACCAGATTTGTTTGATTAATACGGATAAATTAACAATAAAATCTGGACGTCTTGAACTGCGTGCTATTTCCTTCAACAATAATGGGCAAAGTGGAAGCTAGGTCATAGGCCAGGCCTTTTAGATTTAGTCATTCTAGTGACTCGTATTTTATGTGTACAATCCGGTTTTAATATCCATAATTTATTTTATAAATTCTGAAGTTTACTTTTCATTGTGTAAACTAATAAATTAATATTACTTACTAATTGGGTTTACACATTTATTCCTCTGCTAACAAAATAATAATTAATATTATTTCTGTTTTGTTTCTCTGCATTGTAAAGAAGAAGAAATTATAGCCTACGGCGTACAGTGTAGTATCTCCTTTTTGCAACAAGATTTTAATTTTCTGAACGTGCTATTTGGCAACATTTTCAATTGATAAGTGCCAAAAGAGTGTCTTTAACGTATATTATGAATTATTTGTTCTCGCGTTATAATTTTTGAACAAGTTAATAACAGATGAAGTACGAAATAATACGTAGGGCCTATATAATGTGCATTATGGCCGTGCAGCCTACCGGGCCAACGAACATTTACGGGTGGAACCGAGTGTACACGATTCGTTTAATTCAAAGTGGGGGGAGTGGCCCTGTATGCTGTATAGGCCTACAGTTCTAGTTCAGCAATCAGCACCCACCCGCTGTTGTAATTCGTAATGAAACTCTATTCAATGTTTGATGGGTATAGCAGAGCAATCAATTTTGAAATGTAAGCATTTAAAAATGAACTAATGTAGCCTACATAATGTAAATATCAACACAGACAAATAATTCCATCACTCACTCCGAACCGCTGACGTGAGTTGAGTAAATTCCCAAAATTAAGTTTATAAGTTTAGCCTAAGGGTTCAACAAACTATTTTTTGGCAAATTGGTTTACTCACGAAGGCGCTGAATAGCCGCCTCCGTGTACGAAATATATGAGTAGAATTTGTTTGCATCTCAGTATACAATTTCAATGACACCCAAAAATGTGTTATGGGGATCGTTGTTTATTGACCACTTCCAATCTCGTGTCTAAACCATAAGAGTCCACTGCAATAGCTCATCTTTCCCATGGAAATTTGCTAAGAAGAACTTTGTTAACTTCGCTTTTAGGTTACCCTTAGTTTTAACTTGTAAGAGGCTTCCATGTGGTTAGAATCTGTTGTTTACTGTATACAAATCTGTGTAAAAAGTAGGCCTAGCTATATACTTATTATATTTGGAATAATGATTGTGCAAGTAAACGTTACCATCAACAAAAAACATTAGTTATGTTGCTCATATCAGTGTTAGTTTTGTTCCTTTTATTTATATTACTTTGAAATATATGTATTATTTTTACAAGTACTTTAAATCTATGTACAGTTTAAACGCGTAAGATGTCGCAAGTATCTGGATATCTGAAAACATGCCTAAGAGGACGCCACATCTTGGTATTTATTATCTCTGGTCACTAAGTCCTTTTCCACCGCCCAGCAGGGCCCTGATAATGCTACTCCTAGACCTATAAATTATTAGTGTTCTATTTTTATTTAAAACAATTTAGAATTTGACATAGGTTAGAAAAAGTAAGTGGATTATTATTTAATTTTAAGGGTAGGTATTCCATTTCATCCCTTTGACTTAAGTAATCAAACTGCAAATAGTTTTGTATATAACTTAAAAATAATATTGCATAATTTTAGCTTAATAGCTTGTAGGTAGTTAGTTTAATTTGTGTTTACTGCATAGGTGTAACAACGCCTTCCAATTGTGAATCTAAACCATTCAGGGACCCACTCAAACACACATAAATTCCATCAAAATTGGTCCAGCTGTTTAAGCGTTCAGTGATACACACACACACAGAAGAATTATATATATTAAGATTTAATTTCATGTATTTTAAAAGGCAGTAATTTTATCACAGAATCGATTATTCCCGTTTGGCCTCAATCGGCCCACGGCCATATATTATAAAAGTTACGTTACAACCAATCTTCGTAAGCTACAACCCAGCTCCAGATTATTTATAAACAAGGGCTTCAAGATGCTAATCGGAGTTTGATTACAGTATTAAAGATTTTTGTAACTTTATCAGTTACAGTTGCTTTAGTTAGTTGAAAATAGTCAAAAACTATTTGAGGAGCACAATGAAACAAGACCAATGATTACATAGTGGTTTTATACTATGTAATCATTGAACAAGACAGAGTCTCTAACTTTAGCATAATTTCCATCAAGCACTACAGAACATCATCTATTTCTTTTGATGACATTACTAATCCCTTTGCTGCCCAAAAAGTGACAATTTGATTTATTTAGATTCAAAAATGATTAAGGACTTTTAGTACCTACTCAAAATCATACATAGTAAAAATCTAATTAGTTTTCAATGTGTTCCCAACTGAAATAATTCGACCACGCAGCTGAACCGCTGTCGTGGGTTGAGCAAATTTCCAAAATTAAGTTTGTAGGGTTTCAACCAACAATTTGGGAAATAGGTCTATTCACGATGGCGATGAATTTCGATGACGATGAAAATAGTTCGCACGCCATTCCGCATATTGGGAGTATCTTCAATACACAACGCATTGCGTGCTTCGCACATCAACCCGATGGTAGAATCCACCACCATGGCTTTGAACCGGGTACTTCTATGGTATTTTACGTTTTGATCGATTTTGGGGGAACCAAGCGAGCTATAAGGTCGCGTAAAAAAACAAAATGTGCAGAATAACATCCTGCATTTATATTTGTAGAAAAAACTCAAAAACAAATTCATTCTCGTAGGAAAAATCTCAAAAAATAGTTACTTCCTGTCAAAAAACGTGCTTCCGGTTGTTGGATTTTTTTGTCTAACGTACTTGTCCGAGCGACGTAGACAACCAACATGTGTACCAAATCGGACTTAAAATGCGGCCGCTAGAGTGGGGTCACATATATATACAAGGCCAAGGAAATGTATTTTAATGTAGAGTCAAAAACTTGTATTTTTTTTATAAAATCATAGTCCGTCCGTCTGTTTGTGTGTCTGGATGTATGAATGTATGCATGAATGAATAGTAATTAATATTTAAGATAACTCCCGCACACATTTATGGGTATTTTATTGCCTTTCTGTGTGCGTGTATGTTTTCCACAGTATTTTAATTTAGTTTTGAATATATAATTGAATGTTATGTTAATATTATATAATGCGCTATGCTAATATTATTTTATAATTATTGTAAATTCATTATTTTGTAAGAAATCTTAATTTCATTGTTTTATAAGTATGGTAATTTCATTATATAAAGATTGATTTTTAGTTTTGTTTTTAAGTGTAATATTTTATATGTTAATGAAGTTATGTCATGTGTCTGTGGAAAATAAAAATAAATAAATAAAAATAAATAAATAATATGACTTTTAATGACACCCCAAAACGTGTTCTAGGGACCATGATCAGTGCTCATTTGCTACTCCCGACCTTGGGTCTTACCATAAGGGCCACTTCAATAGCTCATTTTTCCTATGGAAATTCGCTAATAAGTACATGAATATCAATTTTATTTATAACCAAGAGACAAACTTGACCCTTTGCGCTCAGTTTGCCAGTCATACTTGCCATGTCCTTGTCATGGACAGTGCGGCATTGTTTGGCCAGTACCACTGGCCGCTACCCTCTCCGTGTCAGCTCGGCATCCATCATAACGGCTTCTTAACACCAGTTTGGAATTATTTTTACCACTGACTGCAAATTTTACAGAGGGTATTTAAATTTAAAAAACCATTACCCATTCAATTTAAACAATTATTTTATTATTAACTAGGGGGAATCCTTGCGTGCTCCGCACTCCAATCCCAAAGCACTCCAATATAATAAAGGTGTAGGATTAATAATAACCCCAAAACTAAGGTGGTAAATAATGTTAAATGTTCAAATCAAATTATTTAGTATATTTTATAACAGCAGTTATAATAAAGGTTAAAAGAACCAGGAAGGCTCAGGTCTACACTTTAATACTCAAAGGTTAGAAATACAAATAGTTGCTTCAAAGTGTGAAATCAGCTATTAATCGAAATATTAGAGCAAATAGCAGCTGTTTTATCTGCTATTTTATTCAATTGGTTACTATGCTATTCATCAGTCTATGCCTAACCTAAGATTCTTTCTGACTAACTTTACAAATATTGAAATAAAAATGTTTTTTATTAAAATGAATTATAGCCTATGTTACTCAGGGATAGTGAAGCTTTTTATTAGTGAAACTATTTTTTCAATCGGTTCAGTAGTTCCAGAGATTTTCCCCTACATACAAACAAATTTTACCTCTTTATAATATTAATATAC
>JAGFPH010019204.1:3753-15500 GCA_018207615.1 Philaenus spumarius
GTCCATTACAGACTTATTAGCAACATTGAAGAAACAACACTATAGTACTTTAGTATTGTTTCTTCAGTGTTAGCAAGTAACACAGCTTACAAAATGAGGAAGCACAATGTCCATTTCATCGGTAACTGCAAGTGACTAAAACCCATACAGCTATTGAGTTTAAGCATTTGAATTTACCACTGCCCATTTTATTTCGTCGATTTCTTCTTCTTTTAACGATAATCTTTTACATTAAATACGGCTTGTGTAAATCAATAAAGAAGAAGAAATCATCAACGAAATCAAATGTCTCGCGTGTCTCGGGTTCGTATATTTTACATCTGAAAATCGCTCGTTGTGCCTAAAGAAGTTTTAACTTCAACAAGTCCTTTAATACAAATACAGGGTGTTTCAGAACTATCTACCTCTACTTACAGTTATTGTTTCAGGTCCAAAAACAATTTGCAGTTATCGAAATGTCCGAACCGTCGAGCAATACGAGTTTCGCTCTGTGACTTTGGCAATAAATTTGTTTATTGTAGTTTAATACTTAAAAAATGTAAATACCTACCAATTTTTTTACACCATTAATTACTACGTCACCACTTGCTCGAATTGCGAAGTGTTATTACCCAATCAATGTTCGATTTAATCTTCCACATGTTATGCAATAATTTTGTCTGTGCAGTTTCTGAGGAATCTAAAAAACTCTGACAATCATTTTACTTTCTCACTAAACTTATAGAGAAAGTATAGTGATCGCAAAAAAATCGATGTTGAGATTTTTGTGGGAATATCCGTTTTGGGACCCCCTGAGTAAAAAAAAGTGTTTTTTTTTTACAAAATGTCTGTCTGTATGTTTGTCTGTATGTCTGTATGTATACAAAGCTAGAGAGAAAACTATTCGATCGATTTCGAACAAATTTGCACCAAATATGTCAATTAGGCCTGTATAGATTTGAAACTTTTTTTCGTGCATCTATACAGGCCTAATTGACATGTTTCGTGCTAATTTGTTTGAAATCGATCGAATAGTTTTCTCCCTAACTTTGTATACATACAGACAGAAATTTTGTAAAAACCACTTTTTTGGACTCAGGGGTCCACAAAACGGATATTTCCACAAAAATCTCAACATAAATTTTTTTGCGATCACTATACTTTCTCTATACTATAGTATAGTGAGAAAGTAAAAATGTAGTATCCATAGATTTCCTCGTTTTCATAGTTCGAAATCGATCGATAGTTTTCTCTCTAGCTAATAATAATAATATTTATTAGTTTCTTTAGTGTATCCCCTCTCCTAGCTCCTACTTTAATACAATTATGAAGTCACAGTGTACCTGTTTAATAATATAAATATGTTTGTGAGAAAGTATGTGCCAGTTTCTTGTACCGTTTATTAATAAACCTCATCTGAAACGGTTTTGATTGTTCATAGCGGAGAGCTAATTGAGTGATTAAAACAGTTCAGTCCTACAGCGCAGAGTTTAATCGCAATAATGGACGCAAAGAGAGATATAAACTTAACGCCGCGAACTAGACAAACATCAATGCCGAATTGTGAACTGTGTTGCACCAGCTTGCTTGTCGGCCTGCTCGCTTCGCTCACCAACCACCGTGGTGACTCATGGCGAAGCAAATGGAGACAAATTATTGTATAATCTAATATTTTCACGGGAATTACAATTGATTAGGACAAATATTTGTTATTGTTATTTCTATACAGAATAGAGATAACTTTCAAATTATAAAATACTGCATGACCAAAATGTGTTCCGGTAAAGTAGTATTTCAAACTGGTCAGATAGGCCGACCAAAGAATAAAGTTAGCATAATTGAAGGGCTGAGAAGCCAAGGGATACAAGTGACATTTTTTTGAATAATAGAGTTAAGTGCAGGAACTGGCTCTTCAACACTTTAAAATGTTTGTGGCCAAGGAATATAACAGTAAGTCTATCATGTGCTGATAAGCATGTATAAAATGTTCTTTTTAAAATGCTATTTCCTTCCAATTATGTTTCTTTTAGCAAATTTAAAGAAAAAAATGGATTCAACAATCATTGAATTTAACTAATATATTTTATACACATCATAATCTAATTTTTTGGGATATCAAAATGGGAAAGAAAGGAGTAAAAACCATTATCTTGCATAAATAATACAGTTGCCAACTACCATGAAAAATAACGCAATTTAAAACTGTAGGCCTATTTGTAAAATGTCGTATTTATGTAGGCCTTAATTATATATCAAGATAAAGATACGAATGTTATCTTTTAATTTGATTTTATTTCATATTTTTATTATCAAATGATTTAGAAGTTATTAATATTATAACAAAGAAATGAATACTCGAATATATTTATATGTTATACGAAGATGTATGTATATTTCCGAAGTTAAACGAATGGGTATTTTCTATAAATTTGTATAAATGAATAAATTTATTGTTGATTAAAGGTTGTATTTATATTCACTTTATAACCTCAAAGCAAATCTTGTAAGGTATTATAGCCTACCTTAATTTTATAACTCATATTTAAAAAAAAAAAAAAACAACTTCAGAAGTTATTGATGAATTGTAATTTATTGTTAACATAACCCCAAAATACAATCTACGCTAGGTTTTGTACAGATGTTGGGTGAAATCAGCTGTTATATGAGCGTTTGCTCTTCTGTTGTTAGACAAACTACTTACAGTACCTTGTTTCTTTACAATCAGCTGATTGAAGAACTGTAAAATAAAATCATTGCAAAGGTTTGGAAATGTTGATTTTTTAATTTAAGAAATTAAAATGACGTAAAAGTAAATAAAACCTGCTAATATAGAAAAGTTTTGCTTTTATTTGGTATAAACTGAATGTAAATCGGTCCAGTGGAGGTCTCAGACGAACTGTCCAAATGTTTTTTTCTTACGGATTTAAATATATAGAATATTCATTTTGTAGGTTATGTTAGTTAAATATGAATAAGAATTACAAGTACCATACACAATTAAAATGCAATGTTCGATAATGCAATCTGATTATTTGTGTATCGATACATAAAATATTAACAATCAATTAATTTGGAGTTGCTAAATCTAAAAGGCAGCGATGTAACTAGTTCTCTTTGTAACGAAGCTCTTTGTAAATTACTATTTAGTCAAACAAAATTGAATTACAATTTTGGATAATAAATAGGCCTACCATAAAACAGTTTTAATCAAGCCACAAAGTCACAATATCGTGAAATACTACATTTCAAAAGTCTATGGGCCTAATTTGTGTTTAGATTGTCCTGTCCATTCTTTTAACTAAGTTAGTGGTGAGTAAATATTTAACTAAAATAAAACTAGTAAAAGAAATTAAACTATAATATAGATAAAATAAAACCTGAACACAAAATCTCACAATAAATACGTTTACTAACCTCAAACGCGTTTCAACGACAATGTCGCCATCCTCAGTGATGCACGGGCTACAGTAACCAAACTATAACTGATCTAACAGCGTGACAACACACCGTATAAATTCCTAACCAGAAGGGGCGTACCCTACAGGGGGCGTGTCCTAAACCTATCTTAACAATAACAATATAACTTAAATAAGATTGCTAAACTAATATTAATATTTAACAAAACATAGCATTATTACATTAATAAAGAATTCTGTAAAGGACCTAATTCATTATTCACAATTATGTTACGGTATTTGTTAATATAAAAAGTTTCCCAAGCGTCCAATGTGTTGGGTTTAGTTACATTTTTTAACAGTTTATAATTTCCTATTTTCAAATGATGATTTTCATCTAAACAATGCTTAGCCATAGCAGATTTATCAGGCCTATTATATTTTAAATGAGAAAAGTGTTCTTTACCTCGTACCTTCATGCTTCTTATGGTTTGACCTATATACTTTTTAGGACACATTTCGCAGTTAATACAGTAAATTCCGGATTTGTCGTGTTCTTGAATTTTGTCTTTAGGATTACCCAACATCTTACCAAGATTATTATCAGCCGTCAAAGCTACATTCAAATTTGCATATTTCGCTAACGATTTTCTAACAACATTACACAATGGTGGGGCAAACGTTGTTTTAACCCATCTTTGTTGGGGCTTGTTGCTCACAAGAGTGCACCTTGATTCCTTGATTTTTTTAAATTCATTTTTCTTACTATGTTGTCTATTAATTCTTTAGAATACCCATTAAAAATCGCAGCACCATACATATATTTCAGTTCTTTCTCGTAGTTATCCTTAGATAACGGCAAGTTAACCAATCTGTGAGCCATAGAATTAAAAGCGGCTCTTTTATGCGCTGGAGAATGGTGTGTCCTCCGTTATATATCTATCAGTATGCGTGGGCTTTCTATATACACTAAATGAAAAAAACATTGTTTTCCCTAAACACATTCACATCTAAAAACGGTAAGTTACAGTCTTTTTCAATTTCCTTAGTGAACTTTATCGTGGAGTGAAATCCATTGATAGCATCACAAAATTGATCAAGATTTTCGTTTTTATCAAATACTGCGAAAATATCATCCACATAACGAACCCATACTCGTGGAAAGTACTTCATTGAATTTTTAACAATTATTTCAAATAGACTTATAAAAAAGTTAGCAATAAAACTGGACAAAGGGTTTCCCATCGCGGTACCTTCATTTTGAACATAAAACTTGTTATTAAACTGGAAGCTATTTTGACGCATGCACAAATTTATAAGTAGTAAAAATTCACCAACCTCACAATCACTTAAATTGTTACAAACTAGCCACTCCTTAATCATTTCTATCGTCTCGGACACTGGAACACTTGGGTAAAGCGACACTACATCGAACGAAACCAAATATTCACTAGGCGTTAATGAAATATTTTGTAGGCTTTTCACAAATTCATAAGTATTCTTTACGGCAAATGAAGGAGGAGGAGTAAGTTCTTGGAGGCGTGACACTAACCATTTAGATATTAGATAGGTTGGCGAGTTGATTCCTGACACTATAGGCCGCATCTTCTTTCCTTCTTTATGTATTTTTGGCAAACAATATAATCTCGGTAAAACTGGATTTGAAACTGTCAGTTTTCTTCGAAGATTATTATCTACCAAACTTTTGCAATTTTTCAAAGTTTCATTTGCGCTCTTTGTGAACTTTATGATTGGGTTTCTATTTTGCACTTTATAAGGTCCGTCCGCGAGCATTTCTGTAACAATTCCAGTATATTCACTTTTATCCATTATTACAATAATTGCATTACCTTTATCCGCTTTTAGGTATTGCACGTCTTTCTTCTTTAGTTCTTTTACTATTTTACCATATTTTACATTTGAAGTTGGTGTAAATTTATGTGTTTTTGAAGTGATAACTTCTATTGGCCCGTTGGGCACTTTCAACTTGGCTACGTTTTCGAAATCTCGCGTCACGCCAGATTTCTCGCGAGATCTTGCATCACGCCAGATTTCCCGCGAGATCTCGCGTCACGCCAGATTTCTCGCGAGATCTTGCATCACGCCAGATTTCCCGCGAGATCTCGCATCACGCCAGATTTCTCGCGAGATCTCGCGTCACGCTTTTGTTTAGACACAAGTCAGATCGTGGAGAGGGAATATTATTAATACATTATTTACATTTATTAGCATAGCAATCAAATTAACACATAAGAATTAGTTAATATAATATAACAGCTGATTTCGCCCATCATCTGTAATTCTTAAACAAAACCCAGCGTAGATTATATTTTGGGGTTATGTTTACAACTTCAACCATTAAAATTTCTTGTGATGTTAATTTTCTTATATATTAGTTATACAACTAATGTAGGCTTCTATAACTATAAGTTATATGGGCTTCTACACGTTATAAGATTTGCTTTGGGGTTATAAACTGTATATAAAACTAACCTTTGATCATCAATATATTCGTTTATACAAATTTAAAGAAGGATACCTACTTTTTAACTTCGCAAACATTCGTACATCTTTGTATAACATATTTGATTATTAATTTCTTTACTGTAATATTAACAACTTCTAAATCATTTGATCTATCAATATGAAATAAAAGGTAACTAAAAGATAATATTTTTACCTTTCTTTAAATATATAATAACGGATATAAATAAACAATTTGAACAAATAGGCCTACAGTTTTATAATCCTTATAATTGTACACATTTACCGAGTTAAAAATCCCCGTAGTCATAGAAGTTATCACTTCCAACGTGTGGTCTTAAGCACACCCAGTTAATTTTTTTCTTTCTTTACTTCTAATTTCTTCTTTACATCAGTACAAACACTGGTTTTCACATCGAATTTCGTGAATTTCAAAGCAGTTTCGACATCTACTAACAACGATTCCTGATCTTTTGCCGGGTTTTCGATATTGAACTAAACCTTTATTCAGTAAACCTAATTCATCTTGGATGAAACTCTCACTACTCCAATTAAGAACCAACTTCTGTCCAACAAACTGCTCAAATATATTTATCTGAGTTATCGTTTTCAACTTCCTTTTTCAACAACGATCGTAATTTCTTATTTAAGCGTTGGATCTTTTGGTTATGTTTATGCTTAATAACAGAAAACATTTTTTCAAAACGTTCGTTAAATAATTCATAATTATAACCATCCATATTCTTAATAATATGAAGGTGAAGTTCAAGAGCTTGAAGTTCTAAGTCCGCTTGTTTAGAATATAACAATTTTATTTCGCAGTTTATCCAATATCTTTTTGTATTTTCCTCTATCCATTTAGCAAAATTATTATTCGTAGGTATTTTAATTTTCATAAACTTTTGAAAAACCTTTCTTTTCCTACACATACTCAGAAACCAAATATCATCAGACAATAACCTAACCTTTAACTTCAATTAATTTATGCAGCCGATTCAGCTCGGTCGACTTGAGTGTCATGTTAATAAATAACTAATGAGCTTGACTTGTGAGAAAGTAACTTAGAGTAACTAAGTAACTAAGTTACTTTCTCACAAGTCAAGCTCATTAGTAATTTATAAACTACTAGCACATTACCCGCGGCTTCGCTCGCATTGACCTTCAGTATGTAAATGATTTTGTTTATATCAGTTATGGTAGGTTGGTACTTAATAATATATAGCAATAGATGGAATAAAAAATTTAAAAAAACAAAATGAGTTTGTGGAAACATTATTTAAATTTGTTTATTTACAATACTTCTTTGTATACTACATTTTTGTTTTTCTTTCTGGTTGTAGAATTACGAGGCTGTTAGCAGAGCTTACACGAGAACAGCCAACGTAAAATTGTCCATGTGAAAAACAGTCATTTCTTAAATCAATGCCTGCAACTTTTAGTGACTGACCCTGCGATTTATTAATGGTAATTGCATAGCACACTTTGATTGGGAATTGTAGTCGTTTGAACATGAAGGGATAATCGGAAGGAATCATCGGGATGCGTGGTATAAACACAGTTTCCCCAGCTCCACAACCTGTAAAAATAGTTGCTTCTATCACATTGTTGTTTAAAGACTTTACTTGCAATCTAGTGCCATTGCATAGTTTTGGAGGTACCAGATTCCTTAACAACATTATTGGTGATCCAATTTTAATATTTAAATCATGAGGAGGCAGGCCTGTTGGATTTAAACTTTGTAGAAACTCAACTGGATAGTTTACAATTTCCTCTGCTTCCACCATAGAGTCAATAGACTTGTATTTAAATTTCTTGGTAGGGAGTTTATCTAATAAAACATCATTTATGATTGTTCTGTGTCATTTCCATTAACCAATTTGTATCTTTTAATTTAGACTCGCTCAAACCAGGATAAATATTTTCACACAACGTTTTCAAATCACTGACAAATTTACATAAGTTTTGTGGAATATTTACTTTGCCATCTTCTTCAGCTAACATTCCATTGCCAATTTCAAGAAGTAATTTGGAGAATTCTTCAGCTTTATTGTTGCCTTTGAGATGAACTCTCATATTAATTTTTAAAGATAAAACTGTAATTTTTGGCCACAGGTATGAGGTTTTGAGGCAGGCATTTACTTCGTCAGCACGCGTGCCACGTGGAACAATTGGTAGAGTTTGCCGGAAGTCCCCGGCGAGTAGTACTGTCATACCACCCATCATACATTTACTATTCCGAATGTCTTGCAGCGTTCTATCCAAGGCTTCTACTCCTCTCTTGTGTGACATAGTGCATTCATCCCATATAATCAATTTGCAGTCTTTAAGGACTTGAGCTGTATCACAATGTTTTGAAATATTACAGAGTGGACTATCATAGGAGTTTAAGTTTAAAGGCAATTTAAAAGCGGAATGTGCGGTTTTTCCACCGTGTAATAAAGTTGCAGCTATACCTGATGATGCTACGGAAATGGCTATGTTTTTGTCTCTCCTAACCGTTGCAAGTAACAGATTTATTAAAAAGGTTTTTTCATCACTCCGTACCGAAAGTAGCTACTTTCGATGTCAGCTGGTAGCAACGAAAACGATCGTTTCCCAAGCTCTAATTTAGAGCAAGGGAAAAACGATCAGCTGATTTTCCCTTGCTCTAAATTTGTTTTCCCTTGCTCTCAATTAGTTTTCCATTTGCCCGCTACGCGCTCTGACGTCGCTTTGCCGTTTATTCTTACAATTTATATCAGCTGTTCTTATTGTTCAACAATGTAAACCGAAAACAGGAATAGGTATAAATGAGTTTTGCTGTGTTGTTATTATAGCGCATGTTTAAAATCTCTCGAAATATGTCTAATATTCCTGACAATTTGATACAAAAAGCTGAGGTTTCTTCTTCAGCATTGTGTGTATTTTTGCGTCGTGATGAAAAGTACCGTTCATAACTTGTACCGAAAGTGATTTTCCGGCACTTGCTCCAATTATTCCCGTACTCGGCTTCGCCTCGTACGTGAAACACACTTTCACATGCTCGGCTTCGCCTCACACGTGAAATTCGATATTCCTGTGTTCGGCTCCGCCTCACACATGAAACTTGGGTGCGCACCGGAAAGTGCCACTTTCGGTACTAGTAATGAAATATACTATTCCTGTCCCACCTGGGGCATCGAGAAAGAAAAGTCTTCCATTATTTGAAGTTATGCTATTTTTGATCTCTTCATATACATATTTTTGTTCAGTATTCAGTTTAGTTAGGTTCTCATTAACAAAATTAGAAAGTTTCTCTGTGTTGTAGGAAATTTCCTTGAGGTATTCACGATTGACACTTATGACGTTTAGGTCATTAGATGGTGATGGAAGGCCATACTTTTGGAGTGTTTGGTTTGACATTGAAAATACTATATCTTCTAAAAGTGCTAAACATTTGTTGTAAATAATACTTTTAGAGTAATTAATTTCAACTTCTTGAAACTCTGTCTCCATCTGCCTTTTTATATCTTCAGAAAAGCTGTCCTTGTGGTTTTCCCAAAGTCTTAATGGATCAGACAATTGACAAAATACCAGCATAACTGCAAATAATTGTCTTAGTTTGTAAGGTGAGTCACAAATGGCGGCTTCTTCCAAAGTATGTTGCCAGTGACTGTCATCCTCCAACAGACCTAGTGCTCGGCAAGCAGACTGATAAGTGGGATGCACAACACCTGACACGGTTTTAAGGTCATTGAAGCAAGTAGGTCCTCGAACTTCGTGTAGCAGGAGGCGTAAGTAATAACACTCTGCATTGTTTGGATGAACGGTGTACACTCGACCAATCATATCATCACGTTTGATTCCTTCATGACCAGGAACTGGTTTACCTTGTTTCCTTCGAGTAAACGTTTTATTTTTCCAAACATAGTGTGCCGGCACCTCACTATATAAAAGATTTCTTGCAAAATCATCTTTTTTACAAAGTTCAAAAAATGCTAAGAGAGTAGTTTTTGGTGGATTTTGTACTTTATCTACAACAGTATCAGGGGTAAAATAAACCCTTTGACCGTTCTCGAGATGGACAGCTAGGTGCATAACTGGTGGATACCTTTCATGAATTGCGAAGCATAATATTCTCCATGCAGCTTCTGAACTGCTAATATAGCGCCCTGTTTCGTAATTGGTTACTTCATCCCATTCATTTTCTACACCAAATGTTGCTTGATCACTTCCCTTGTTAACATATTTGCAGATATATTTAATAGACTTAACAGAATTGCATAACTCAACATTAATGTGAGCAATAAATGTTCGGGACAGAATGGGGTTGTACGGAATTACCCACCGATTATCAAGGTCTATTCCGTTAATATTAACTGTATGGCCACCATCAGACTGAGATCGTCTACGGTACAGGGGATAGCCATCATCAGCAGTTAAAGTCTCCTTGCATAATGGACGTGGGTACATCTTATTACAATTTCCGCTATTCATACATGGTGATTTTCTGTTCATATTTCCACATGGTCCATGAATCATTGTTGACTTAATTACTTCATAAAGAGCTTGATCATGGTTTCGATCAGGAATCTCAGCACTTATAATGCTGTCGATTTGTGAAGGCATGATTTTGTCTTTAAGCCATAGTAAAATGTGGGCGTGAGGTAATCCCCGTTTTTGCCACTCCACTGTGTACATGAAACACCTACTTTCCCCAAAAATACAGCCTTTAGTCAAGAGATGTATCATTTTTTTTAGTTTTATGTGGAAAACTCTTGCAATGATATCGTGTCTATCTTGAGCCCGTTGTGTACCAATTAATGCTTCTTGTATATCTGCCCACTTTGGGTTGCATGTGAACGTTATAAAAAGATAAGGACGACCATAATGACGTACATATGTCATGGCGTCCTGTGTTCTTTCGTGCATATAACGGGGCCCTCCTGTAAAAGTTGAAGGTAGCACCACCAATTTACCCACATCATTAATTTGTCCATCTCCTTTGCGTACAGCGTCCCGAAGGTGTATGTACTCTTCCGTTCGCAGTTTACTTTGGTTGTATCTAATAAAATTAAGTCTTTCTGTCTCTATCTTAGCATATACATCAACCAAATATTGATTAAGAAGACTGCGATAGAGTAAAATATGATTTTCTTGGCCCTCTCTTTCCATAATCTGATAAGAATAAAAGTCTGAAGCAGAAACCGTTTTCTTTAAAGGAGTTTTTGTATTTGGATCGAATTGGGGAATGTTAATGGAGTAGCCATCTTCTCCACGACAGAAAATCAGTGGATATTGTAAAGTGTCATACGAACGATGTGTCTCGCTGATTCGCTTCAACTTAGAGTTTCTACTGTGAAGAACGATGTCTCGTTTTTCAAATTCCTGACCAACAATCAACAAAGCCACTTCACTTGATGTTGGTGCATTATATCGGCCTTTATGTTCAGATGGAGGTTTTCTTTTTGCATTGATCACAACTTTAAACTCCTCGCCTTTTGGAGCATTCTCCATTGCGGTTTTAAAATCTCTTATATAAGGATTATGACTGTGTAAAAGTTTTTGAAGTTGTAAAATTATGCTAGCATTTAAATTAGGAATAACTTGGGATCTAAATTTTTGACTCTTTTTCATCATCACCAACAAAATAAATCTGTAAAAATGATGGGGTTTCCTGCGAAGAAGGTAAAAGACTGCCAATTCTATGGTAAATCTGGCCTTGGATCTTAAAGGTTGGCATAAAGTTTCCTTCACGTACCTCATTTGCACCAAAAGACGTCATTTGAAAACAGCTATTGTATTTTCTAATATTTGTTAAAAAATGTTTAGACTCTGGATGATTGTTAGTAAGGAGGCTTTGTAGTGGTTCAGGAACCTGTTTATGGTGAGGGAGTTTAACTTTTCCATTCAAACAACAAAGACCTGGGC
>JAGFPH010019205.1:0-15500 GCA_018207615.1 Philaenus spumarius
AGTTTACTATGAGTTTTGTTCCTTGTTCCGGAAACTGTTCCAAATATACCTTTGCACAGGATTATAGTAAATTTAATTGCCTTTCGAATGATATAGCTCATAAATTGCACTGGGGTTTATTAGTGGGAGAAATTCCTTATTAATTACCTTACATTGATATAATGAAAAAACATTTATCGGTATTTTCTTATCAATTTTGATCCTTGTTCCGGAAACTGTACCTGAATTACCTTTGCACAGGAATGTACTAAATTTAATTATCTTTCGAACGATATAGTTCAAAAATTGCACACGGGCTTTTGAGTCAGAGAAATTGCGCAAAAACCTTACACAGATAATGAAAAAATCATTTATCAGGAGATTCCTATCAATTTTGTTCCTTGTTCCGGGGACTGTACCTGAATTACTTTTGCACAGGATTGTAGGAAATTTAATTGCCTTTCGAACGATATAGCTCAAAAATTGTACACGGGCTTATGAGTGGGAGAAATTGCGCAAAAACCTGACATTTATAATGAAAACATCATTTATCAGGAGATTCCTATCAATTTTGTTCCTTGTTCCGGGGACTGTCCCTGAATTACTTTTGCACAGGATTGTAGTATATTTAATTACCTTTCGAACGATATAGCTCAAAAATTGCACACGGGCTTATGAGTTGGAGACAACGCGCAAAAACCTGACATTTATAATTAAAAAATCATTTATTAGGAGCTTCCCATCAATTTTGTTTCTTGTTCCGGGGACTGTACCTGAAATACCTTTGCACAGGACTGTAGTAAATTTAATTACCTTTTGAACGATATAGCTCAAAATCTGCTCAAGGGCTTATGGGTGGGAGTAATAATGCAATTTCCTCGCTCTAACTTTGCCATTTTGGTTTAAATCAAACAAGCCGCCATTTTGTGTAAAATCGAAAAATGAAAATATCAGTGTCTGGGACATCCTACAAGGACCCTTCCACTAAAATGTCAGCTATTTTGAAGCATATTTACTACCATTTTATCAAGGTGGGAAAAATCAATATAACTTATATACCCTTAAATCCCTACCCAAAAACGATTAATCGGTATAACTCCGCCATTTTGAATCCGATCGAAAAACAAAAAAAAGTATAGCTGAAGAATCCTACTAGGACCCTTTCACCAAAAAATCAGAAATTTTGAAGCTTATTTACTACCACTTATCGATCCGGTAATAAAACAGATACATATATAATTATATAAAGTAATTTTCAAATTGAGTCGAATGTAATAGCTCTTATTTTCTTCGAAAATTCGGCTAATAAGTGCAGATGAAAAAGTTTAAATTTTGTCAATTACGTTTCGAATCGTTTTCTGCATATGCAAACAATGTTTAAGGGTCTGCTGTAGTGGCGGCCATCTTGGATGTTTATTCCGTAAAAGCAATGTTAAATAAAAACAGTTTATTTCGTTTTTACTTTCCTTACCCTATACTAGGTAAGGTAAGTATTGCGATCGACCCAAAAATTCGATGTCGAGTTTTCATAATATCTTTACGTTTCAAGGCCCCCTGAGTCCAAAAAATGCATTTTTGGCAATTGGTCTGTCTGTGTGTCTGTGTGTGTGTGTGTGTCCGGAGTGCACAGGGCAAACGGCTGGACGGATCGAACTGAAATTTACAGGATAACTTCAAATACGTAAACAATTAAACCCATGTAAATTTGAAGCAAATCGGAGGTGGTGTCTTACCGTGGGACCAGTTTTTAGCACATTTTTGGTATTTACTCCAAAACCCCTCTAACGATTTTGATTAAACTTTGCTAACATACTCTACTCAGACCCCCTTAACACGCTATGTACGCTATATACCCTTAAAAATTCGTTGAAAAAAGTTATTACAAAAACGCAAGTTATTTTGTTTGTATCTCCGAAATGGCTGGTCCTATCGACTTGAAAATGGTCTCATTCGATTCAGCGTCCAAAAGAATGTCAAAAAAGATACCCCACTCAACTTTTTCCATTTTTTCAAAAATTGACCCCAAAACACCCTTTTTGGGGGCAAAATGACTTTTTCTAAACTAGCCGTGTTTGGTATCGACCTTGACATTTTTGGGGGTGAGAAATCGATTGAGACCAAAATCAGGTCCGTGGGATTAACCGTTTTGAAGTTAGTACCGCTTTCTTCCAAACGGATACTCCTATTAACTCGAAAATGGTATCATCAATCTCTCGCTCGAAAAATTTGGTAATTGATGTGTACACCAGATGTTTTTTATAGTAAAATTCTTTGCAAGGTCTCATTTTAACCATAGCCCCAATACGCATCCGTTTTGCGTTTCACATTTTTTTTAATCCTGTTCATTTGGCACGTAATTGAATTTTTTTAAGAACCAAGTTTGAACTTTTTTCTTTACACAATAAAACATTTATAACTAAAAGTGAATCGCAAGCCCTATGCGAAATTGTATAAAGAATATTCAGTTGTTTTTTCAGCAGTCAATTACAAAAGATGGATTTTATAAAATCGTTTTAAATGACGCAGTGTCAAAGCGCTCAGCTGCAAGAAATTGCACTGTTTAGAAACGGCTATAGAGTGAATTTCTGGCGTCGCCGGTTGCTTTCTCGATTACGGGAGCTCGACTGGTTAAAATCTTCTACAAAGGACCGGAATTTTTAGTCAGAAAATGGTCTCCTCTTAAAACGTATGAAAATGTTCATTTAAACTCTATTGTGAAGAGATTTAGATCAACAACTGGATATACCATGTTTTCGAAACAGTGTGATATAGACTATGTTTCGACATATTTTTGAAGTTATACTTCTTTGCGCCCGTTATAATCGGGATGGGGTGTCGGTCGAGAAACCGCGTCACGCGTTAGGAGTAAAATCCGGTAAGTGCCTTTTTATACCTTTTCTCGTATATTCGTATACTTTCCTATACGTCAAAACGTCGGATTGATTTGAAACTGTGCACACTTATCAAGGACCGATGACAATGCAATATTAATTTTGTTGGATGTATTAAGTGAGCACTGATCATGGTCCCCAGAACACGATGTGATTTTCATCCCCTTCAAAACGTCGGATTGATTTGAAACTTTGCACACTTATCAAGGACCTATGGCAATGCAATATTAATTTTGTTGGGTGTAGTAAGTGAGCACTGATCATAGTCCCCAGAACACGACGTGATTTTCACCCCCTTCAAAACGTCTGATTGATTTGAAACTTTGCACACTTATCAAGGACCGATGACAATGCGATATTAATTTTGTTGGATGTACTAAGTGAGCACTGATCATGGTCCCCAGAACACGATGTGATTTTCATCCCCTTCAAAACGTCGGATTGATTTGAAACTTTGCACACTTATCAAGGATCTATGGCAATGCAATATTAATTTTGTTTGGTGTAGTAAGTGAGCAATGATCATGGTCCCCAGAACACGACGTGATTTTCACCCCCTTCAAAACGTCTGATTGATTTGAAACTTTGCACACTTATCAAGGACCGATGACAGTGCAATATTAATTTTGTTGGGTGTAGTAAGTGAGCACTGATGATGGTCCCCAGAACACGATGTGGTTTTCACCCCCTTCAAAACGTCTGATTGATTTGAAACTTTGCACACTTATCAAGGACCGATGACAATGCGATATTAATTTTGTTGGGTGTAGTAAGTGAGCACTGATCATGGTCCCCAGAACACGACGTGATTTTCACCTCCTTCAAAACGTCTGATTGATTTGTAACTTTCCGCAGTTATCAAGGGCCGATGACAATGCAATATTAATTTTGTTGGGTGTAGTAAGTGAGCACTGATCATGGTCCCCAGAACACGACGTGATTTTCACCCCCTTCAAAAAATCGGATTGATTTGAAACTTTGCACACTTATAAAAGACCGATGACAATGCAATAATAATTTTGTTGGGTGCACTAAGTGAGAACTGATCATGGTCCCCTGAAAACGTTTTCGGCAGTCATTAAACATTGTATATACAGGGTGATTCACGACGATATGCAGAAACTTCGGGAGCTCATTCGTTTTGTTGGATGTAGTAAGTGAGCACTGATCATGGTCATCAGACTAACTGTGACCAACCAAACAGACGCAACGATAGTATTTATAAGCGTGTGTAACAAAGAAGGAAAAAAAGGGATATTAATTTTAAAATATGCCTTCCGTGTTGGTTAGTGTTTTTATAAAAGAATAGAATCATCTACAAAATAGTAGGGCTACTCTAAGTTACGACTAGTTTTTCCCAAAATACATTAAATCAATAGTAGGTCTATCTGTCTTTACCATTAGATGGCCAAAGAAGTATAGCTTCCACGGTCTGGTACGACGCAGACCAAATTTTTTTTCAAAATGAGGCTGAAAAACTGTGATCCAAAAACATTTAAAGATAACTAAGACTGTAGGCGGAAGAATTAAAATAATTAATTTGTGAAAATAAACGTATTTTGTTTAACCAAAAATAGACAATTTAAACTTCAACTTCGTGAATGACACGTTATCTCTATAAACTCCATTCTAATATATATATTTAGTGCGCATCATTTTTATTTATTTCATTGACAGATTACACTTGTACATTTTCACAGTTACCTTTTATCTTAGCTTATCATTATATATATATATATATATATATACACACAATTCTTTTGTGCGTGCGTATGTCGTATGTCACTCAACTCTAAATAAACGGCTGGACCAATTTTGGTGACATTTTTTGTGTGTGATTGAGTGGGTCCCTGGATGGTTTAGATTCACAATTGGATAGAGTTGAAATGAGGTTACTAGCCCTATTCAATAAATATAAATTAAACTAACTTCCTACAAGCTATAAAGCTAAAATTATTTAATATTATTTTTAAGGTATATAGAAAACTATTAGCAATTTGATAAATTACTATTTACTATTGACTATTACTTAAGTCAAAGGATAAAATAGAATAAATACCATTAAAATTTAATAATAATACACTCACTTTTTCTATATTCTCAAAAACTATTAAATTAATTTTACTGAAATTTCACAATTTACACATATTAGTACCAGGATGTTTTTGAGAATATGGTCCCTACAAACAAAAAGATATAAACAAAGTAGCTACCCCAATACAATAAAAATTAATTGCACTAAATTAATACAACCTACAAATCTAAAATTATTCAGAATTATGTATAATTGATATAAACAAAATTAGCAATTGGATTACTTAAGTCAAAGGGATGAAATGGGATGACCACCCTTAAAATTAAATCAAGCAATAGCGAAGCATTGCCAAGTCCACTACTACAGATATCGGCTTGAATCCCGGCACTTGGCCTCGCAACAGCGCGATGGGCCGGGGGTGTGTGGGATTATGTGACTCATCCTTCAAACGAACTAGTGGATGTTTACCTCACCCTTAACACGTTCAATGCTACGCAAATTTCGCATTTCCTATGCTAGGAGCGGACCTTTTGTTTTTTACATTTATAGCCTAAATGAGTAGTAATTATTTAATTTTTAATTTTTGAAACTTTCCACGTAATAATTACTAATATATAAAGCGTGCGTCCATAGCACATAGGCTTAAAATTGTAGGCAAAGCTCTGTGTATTGAAAACACTACCAATACGGGGGTTGGCGTGCGAAGCACGCAATGCATTGTGTATTGAAAATGCTCTCAATACGGGGGTTGGCATGCGAAGCACGCAATGCATTGTGTATTGAAAATACTCCCAATATGGGGATTGGCGTGCGAAGCACTCAATGCATTGTGTATTGAAAATACTTCCAATATGGGGGTTGGCGTGCGAAGCACGCAATGCATTGTGTATTGAAAATACTCTCAATACGGGGGTTGGCGTGCAAAGCACGCAATGCATTGTGTATTGAAAATACTCCCAATACGGGGGTTGGCGTGCGAAGCACGAAATGCATGGTGTATTGAAAATACTCCCAATATGGGGATTGGCGTGCGAAGCACGCAATGCATTGTGTATTGAAAATACTTCCAATACGGGGGTTGGCGTGCGAAGCACGCAATGCATTGTGTATTGAAAACACTCCCAATACGGGGGTTGGCGTGCGAAGCACGCAATGCATTGTGTATTGAAAATACTCCCAATACGGGGGGATTGGCGTGCGAAGCACACAATGCATTGTGTATTGAAAATACTTCCAATACGGGGGTTGACGTGCGAAGCACGCAATGCATTGTGTATTGAAAATACTCTCAATACGGGGGTTGGCGTGCGAAGCACGCAATGTATTGTGTATTGAAAATACTTCCAATACGGGGGTTGGCATGTGAAGCACGCAATGCATTGTGTATTGAAAATACTCCCAATACGGGGGTTGGCGTGCAATGCACTGCGCGTCGACCGCTTTTCATAGTGTTCAGTGTCACATGTGCGTCCTTAGCAGTGAACGTGTTAAACAGAGATGTAGCTGGTACTGATGTTTCTAGTCGGGTTAGTAGCGGTTTGCTCAAATGCCAGCATTTGCGGCGTTAGCTGTACCATTATAAATCCTTTTCAAAAATCTTAAAAATCACTCCGCATTCAATTTACAATAATGTTCAATACATTTGTCGTTATATAAGGTTCTCAAAATAACAATGAAAATTTACAAGCTAACAAGCGCGCTTCGCTCTACAACCCTTGCGATGACATATGATAATGAAAATGCAAACTGCAAATTCCCTAAATTTGTTTATAATTAAAAAAAAATAATGTAATTTCTGAATTGGAATTTTTAATGAAAATGATTGATTAAGAAAGAGGCACTTGTATCTAAGTAGGGCGGTGGGGATAGCTGTTACCTGTAAATAATGTAAGACACATATCGAAATAGACACTCAATATCCCCAACATAGTCCACAAAATTCCTAATTTCGACCACCAATTTTACATTTTTTAACAGGAATTGTAAATATTTTCTGGATAAAAAGTAGCCTAAAGTATTCTCTGAATAGTCATCTACAAGTTAATGAAAGTTTCGTAAAAATTGGTTCAGCCATGCCGGAGATTAGCATGGCCAAACAAACCGACAACAAAATTTGAATGTGTGTTTAGGTTTTTCGTAATGACTGAATAACCATATTAACCATAGAAGTAATTCGACCACGCAGCTGGACCGCTGACATGATTTGTGCAAATTTCCAAAATTAAGTTTATATGAATATGTTTTAGGGTTTCAACCAACAATTTGGGTAATAAGTCTACTCACGAAGGCGTTGATCAGCTGTCTGTGTGTACGCAATATATTAGTAGAATTTGTGTGCGCCTAGTGGCCTCACGAATTTTGCACCACTTGGCTTCGAACCGGGTACTTTTATGGTATTTTACGTTTTAATCGATTTTGGGGAACCCAAGCGAGCTATAAGATCGCGTAAAAAAACAAAATGTGCAGAATACCATCCTACATTTATATGTTTAGAAAAAACTCAAAAACAATATAATTCTCGTAGTAAAATCTAAAAAAATAGTTACTTCCGGTCAAAAAACGTACTTCCGGTTGTTGGATATTTTTGGCTAACGAACTCGTCCGAGCGACATTCACAACCAACATTTGAACCAAATCGGACTTAAAATGAGGCCGCTAGAGTGCAAACACATATATACAAACGAACATGTATATATATATATATGTGTTCGCACTCTAGCGGCCGAATTTAAGTCCGATTTGGTTCAAATTTGGTATGCATGTTGGTTGTCTATGTCGCTCGGACGAGTTCGTTAGCCAAAAAAAATCCAACAACCGGAAGAACGTTTTTTGACCAGAAGTAACTATTTTTTTTAGATTTTTACTAAGAGAGTGAAATTGTTTTAGAGTGTTTTCTAAAAATATATATGTAGGATGTTATTCTGCACATTTTGTTTTTTTACGCGACCTTATAGCTCGCTTGGTTCCCCCAAAATCGACCAAAACGTAAAATACCATAAAAGTACCCGGTTCGAAGCCAAGTGGTGCAAACTCGCGAGGCCACTAGGCGCAAACAAATTCTACTAATATATTGCGTACACACAGACAGCTGTTCAACGCCTTCGTGAGTAGACCTATTTCCCAAATTGTTGGTTGAAACCCTAAAACATAGGCATATAAACTTAATTTTGGAAGTTTGCTCAACTCTCGTCAGCGGTCCAGCTGCGTGGTCGAATTATTTTTATGTTTAGATATGTACTAAATAAAGTTATAAGAATATAAAACAAATATTTTACGAGTAATATGTAGAAAGGGTTTTGTCGAGAGGATATTAAAGCTTTGAAGTGTATCCATGATGGAACAACATTCAAAGTGGAACTGTTTTGGACAAGGAATGATGGATTGGAGACTATTAAGTAGCCATACGTTTTTAAGTGGGGCGTTTTTGTCGACCGTTACAAAGCACGTTATGGTGGGCGTATGCTTTGTGCGTACAAAGTCCATAATTTGTTTTTAATAATAAGCTTTCACCTGTGATAAAATTAATATTAATTATATTTTTACTTTCTCACTATACTATAGTATAGAGAAAGTATAGTGATCGCAAAAAAAATCAATGTTGAGATTTTTGTGGAAATATCCGTTTTGTGACCCCCCTGAGTCCAAAAAAGTGGTTTTTACAAAATGTCTGTCTGTGTGTATGTATGTATGTATGTATGTATGTATGTATGTAAGTCTGTATGTATACAAAGCTAGAGAGAAAACTATTCGATCCATTTCAACCAAATTTGCACCAGACATGTCAAGTAGGCCTGTATAGATGCACGAAAAAGGGGTTTGAAATTTTTTGAAAAACTCCCTTTTTGGCAAAAAAACCCAAAAAATCTGTTATTATGTTTTTATAAAAAAAACGGCTTTAACGATTTTGATAAAATTTGGCTTATTTGTAACCTTTAATGTGCCCTACCATATGCAAAAAAACGCATCTTTCTAAAAATTGTCATTTAGCTAATAATAATAATAATAATTGATTTTTGGGAGTTTTTTGGCCATAAATGGGGTTGTTTTTCAAAAATTTTCAATACCTTTTTACGTGCATCTATAAAGACCTAATTGACGTGTTTGGTGCAAATTTGTTCGAAATCGATAGAATAGTTTCCTCTCTAGATAATAATAATAATATTTATTAGTTAATCTCCATCTTTAATAAAAATTCACCTCTCCTACCCCACCCTACAAGTCACAGTGAATCTGTTTAATAATTTAAATATGTTTGTGAGAAAGTATGTGCCTGTTCCTGGTACCGTTTATTACATTTTCATTTGGGTGTACGAAGAGGTTATGACAATTTGTGGATATTCTGATTAAAATTTGCATATTTGTAAAGAATAAATTGGTAGTATTTGTAAATTAAACATATTTTAATAATAATAATAATTTAAACAAAAGCGAAGTTACGGCCATCAGGTCCTCGCTTTGCCCACTGCTCGCTTCGCTCGCAAAATCCCACCCTACCGCCCCCATTCAACTTCATAATCGACTTCAGGGATTTGTGCGCCTGGAAGTTGTGCAATACGTCTTCGCTACGCAATACACAATGCAACGCGTGCTTCGCACGCCAACCTCCTTCTTGGAAGTATTTTCAATACACAAAGCAATGCGTGCTTCGCAAGCCAATCCCTGTATTGGGAGAATTTTCAATACACAGTGCATTGCGTGCTTCGCATGCCAATCCCCGTATTGGGAGTATTTTCAATACACAGAGCATTGCGTGCTTCACACGCCAATTTAAAGCCTACGAGCTATGGACGCACATGTGTGTCCGCTTTAAAATATTAGTGATTATTACTTAAAAATTAAAAATACTGTGTTTTCTACTCTTTAGGCTATAAATAAAAAAAAATAATAAAATGTCAGCTCCTAGCATAAGAAGTACGAAATTTGTGAAGCAGTGGACGTGTTAAGAGTGAGGTAAACGTCTACTAGTTCGTTTGAAGGATGAGTCATATTAGAAAGCGGTGTAGGAAAATGTTTTTTTCTCCACTTACGCCCTTTCCCCACACCCCCGGTAGGGCGAGGCCAAGTGCCAGGATTCTTGCCGGTATCTGTACTGCCCACTAATAAAAGCGCAGTTTTTATATTGTAAACAGAACGCCATCAACTCCTATAAAACGTAGTGTACGTCCGTACGTACGTAATAACAATCTTCATAGTTACGTACGTGAGTAACATATAATGTAACAGCTGATTTCACCCATCATTACGTAATACTTAAACAAAACCCAGCCTACACTCGTTCACCGTGCAGCCCATAAGCCATGTTATCCAAACGGCAATATCAGTGATACCAACCGTCCAAAAAATATCAACTCGCACTCAACGCTCGGACAGTTGACGCAACCCGCATGACAATAAACGTGATGCTCCCAGTAATGGTAGTAGCTTGACTATCTCCCGTAAGACCTGTACTGCACGGTGAAAGTGGAATTGAGTGTAGATTAGGGGTTTTGTTTACAACTTCAATCAGTATAATTCCTTGTGAAGTTGATTTAAAAAAATATGAGTTATATAACTAATGTGTGCTATAAAACGTAATAAGATTTGCTTTGAGGTTATAAACTATATATAAATACAACCTTTTATCATCAATAAATTAGTTTATACAAACTTAAAGAAGAGATATCTACTCGTTTAACTTCGGAAACATTCGTTAATCTCCGTAAAACATATTAACATACTCGATTATTAATTACTTCACTATAATTTTAATAACTTCTAAATCATTTTTTTATCTATCGATATGAAATAAAAAGCAAATAAAAGATAATATTATTATGATTCTTTAAATATATAATAGCATTATGCAAATAGAAAATTTTAACAAATAGTTTTATAATCTTTATAATTCTATACATTTACCGAGTTAAAAATCCCCGTCAGCATAGTTAGGTAGGCGTCTAAAGTCTGTTGTTTTTAAATATATATTTTAAAATGTATTTCTGATGTGTATCTAATTAATCTATCTGGGTATTTTCACGGGGGCTTACTAGTTAAATAATAATATGTATTCCCATTGCGGAAAATACACTTGTCAACAAACAATGTTTAATCTGATTTGAACAAAATAACTTTGTTTTATCATATTAACGTTTTGACCACATTCCGTATGGTAATATTTCTGTATATTTTTACTTTCTCCCCCTATACCATAGTATATGGAGAAAGTATTGTATTCGTCAAAATTTTCGAATTTGAGTTTTTGGTGAAAATATCCGTTTTGGGTCCCCCTGAACCTAAAAAAGTGGTTTTCGGAGTGATGTCTGTGTGTGTCTGTAGGTGTGTCTGTGTGTGTGTCTGTGTGGATGTTATCAGACCTAGAGCCTAAACCAGTCGTCCGATTTTGATGAAATTTGGTATGGAGGTACTAATCCACAGTATCTCCAGGCGTTTTTTTCATTTGTGTGAATTTTTTATTTTTTAAAGTAATTTTCCCATAAAAACCCTTAAAATAACGGAAAAATCAACTTTTCTCAAAAACAGCTCTACCGATTTTCATTAAAATTGTATAGTTTATTAGGGACCTAAAATACTATAAACTATAATATTTTAATCAAAATCGTTTGAGCCGTTTTTGAGAAAAGTTGGTTTTTCCGTTATTTTATGGATTTTTATGGGAAAACAACTTAGGTAAACACAAAATCACCTCTCCTACCCCACCCTACAAGTCACCGTGAATCTGTTTAATAATTATTTAAATATGTTTGAGAGAAAGTATGTGCCAGTTCCTGGTACCGTTTATTGTTGAAGTGAAAACTTCTATAGTGACGTTGGGTATTTTTTGTAGGGAGGTAAATCGCCGTTTCGCGTCACGTCACGTAACGCAACATTTTCGCTTAGACCGGTGTGTTGATTATGTATACCCTCTTATACATACATACATACTTGTGTATAGTATATATGAAGAACAAGGACCGATGACAATGCAATATTAATTTTTTGGGTGTAGTAAATGAGCATTGATCATGGTCCCCAGACTAGAAAATAAGAAAATAAATAATAATTTAAAAACTCAAAAATACGCTTTAAAAGCAAAGCGAACTAAAAATTTGAAAATAATTGTAATTATTTTATTTATTAATTAACCAGGAAATAAAATGTTAATAAAATCCAGTAGTTAATCAACATTCATTTTAGACGCTGTAAAATTCGCATAAAAGTTTTCACTTCTAATGTGTGGTCATATGCACATCAAATTTTTTATATATATTAGTTAACAAATATTTTTTTCAAACTGAAATAATTGAAAAGTATCAACACAATTTGTATTTTGTCTTGCCTTTACATCCAATCTATATATATCATTTAACAAATCATGTGTGAAATTAAACTAAATTTTTATGTTTAACTAGTGGACCCGACAAAGTTTCGCTATTGCTTGATTTAATTTTAAAAGTAGTTATTCCATTTCATCCTTTTGACTTAAGTAATCGGTTTGATTTTTTTTTATATCAATTAAGAATAATAAATTAATATTAAATAATTCTACTTTTATAGTTTGTAGGAATTTAGAGCGATTTATTTTTACTTTCTCCCCCCCTATACGTAGTATATGGAGAAAGTATTGTTTTCGTCCAAATTTTCGAATTTGAATTTTTAGTGGAATTATCTGTTTTGGTGCTCCCTGAACCCCAAAAATTGTTTAGCGGAATTATCTGTGTACGCGCTCCCTGAACCCAAAAATATTTTTAGTGGAATTATTTGTTTTGGTGCTCCCTGAACCTAAAAAAATTTTTTTTTGGTGATGTCTGTCCGCGAGTCTGTTATTATATGTACAGAGCTGGAAACCATACCAACGGTACGATTTTGATGAAATTTGGTATGTAGGAGTAGTTCTGGAATATCTCCAGGCGTTTTTTAAATTTTTTCTAATTTTAGATTTTTAAGGAATTTTAATCCCCCCTCCCCAATGGCCAAAAAACGGGAAAAATAAAAATTTCTTAAAAATGGCTCTAACGATTTCGATAAAATTTGGCTTATTTGTAGCTCTTAATGTATATTACCATATGCAAAAAACCGCATCTTTCTAAAAATTTTCATTTAGGTAATAATAATAATAATAACTTACTTTTGGGGGTTTTTGGCCAAAAATGGGTTGTTTTCAAAATTTTTCAAAACATATTTTCGTGCATCTGTACAGCCCCAATTGACGTGGTTGGTGCAAATTTGTTCGAAATCGCTCGTATAGTTTTAATAATAATAATAGTATAATATAGGCCCTAGTAATATAATATGGACGTGTGTTACATGCATCTAATATTTTCCATGGTATGTCCTACTTTTGCAATTCTAAATAACCACCTCCTATGCTCCTATTGGGAAGGTATAAAGTTTCAACTGGGAGAAAGTATGTGGCAGTTATCTGGTACCGTTTATTATTATATAATAAAAATGAATTCATTTTCAGTATCCAGGTCACTAATTGGTTAAAACACAATTTCTTACCTTGTTTCCTTTAAGTGACCTTTTTTTGCATTTGTGACGTGTTTCGTGACTTTTATCCCGTCAATAAATTACTCAACCCGAGGTCGTCAAACATTAAAATTAATTACACAAAACGCACATTTCACATGACGACCACGGTTGAGTAATTTATTGTGCCTGAAGATGGTATAAAAGTCCCGAAACGCGTTAAAAGTACAAAAAAGGTCACTTGACGGAAACAAGGTAAGAAACTTGATTTTAAATATATTTGTTTGTAGTGACCATATTCTCTAAAAAAAACCCTGGTACTTTAGTGAAATTAGTTGAGTAGTTTTTGAGAAAATAGAAATAGTAAATGTTTGGATTAATATTTAATTTTAAGGGTAGTTATTCCATTTAATCCCTTCGTGGCTTAAGTAATGAAATTACAAAATAGTTTTTTATTTATTTAAAAAATAATATTACATATTTTTTTGTTTGTAGTTTGAAGGAAGTTAGTTAAATTTATATTTATTGTATAGGAGTAGTAACCCAAAATAACCCCTTAGACTGTGATTAGACTGTGTAGTAATTGTACGTCTAAACACTCCTGGCAATGATATGGATAAACTGTAAAATTTTTAGTGAAATCGGTTGAATAGTTTTTGAGTCTAAAGAAACAACGGCCAAACACTGCTCTCATTTGATATATCCAATTTGTATACGAATGTCCTAATCAAACAAACAATAGAGATCCTAAAAGAAAACCTAAAAGTTCACAGTAAACTTAACACAGAGGCGATAAAAGAGCTGATTGACCTACTAACAACTTGTCTTGCCCAAAATTACTTCACTTTCAACAATACAATTTACTTGCAAAGTGAAGGTCTAGCCATGGGTTCCCCCCTGTCTGGTATAATGGCGGAAATTTTCCTCAATGAAATAGAGAACAAACATATTATCAGCCAGACTAACCCATTCAATAGAAAAATAATTTATTACTATTGATACGTAGACGACATAATTTGCCTGTTTGCAGGAACAGAGAGACAAATTCATAAGCTAACCAATTTCTTAAATAACGTCCACCCCTCACTTAAGTTTACCACTGAAATCGAGACCGAAAACAGCCTGAACTTTCTTGACCTGACCATCACCAGAAGTGAAAATAAACATATATTTAAAATTTTCAGAAAACCTACGCAGACCGACCATACAATACACAGCACTTCTAACCATCCGATATCACACAAACTGGCAGCGTACAATAGCTTCGTTCACCGCGCTATCAACACGCCTATGAATCTTGAAGACTTCAACAACGAAATAGCTACAATAAAACACATCGCAATATCCAACGGGTACGATCCCACTTCAATAGATAAAATATTAACTAAACACAGAAACAAATCCAAAAAATCAGTTTCAATTATTGAAAAACCAAAATTCATCTCCATGAAGTTCAACCGAATTCTAGATCGTCCTATCAGCAACACTTTCCGCAGACATGGCTATAAAATCGCTCATCGAGCTTTTAATAATTTGAGTAACTTCTTACAAACCAAGCCAAACAGTTACAAAGACAAATTCATGGATAGTGGAATATATAAGCTATCTTGTAACGACTGTGACAAAGTTTATATAGGCCAGACAGGACGTTCATTTAAAACCAGATTCAAAGAACATATCCCTAGCCATAAAAAAACAATAGCAAACAAACAGAGTTCAAATTACACAGAACACTTAATAAACGAAAACCACACTTACACTGACATCAACACTAATTTAAAAATTTTACATAGAGCCAAGAAAGGCACTAATATGAATGTATTGGAAGAATTTCAGATTTATAACGAATACAAAAATAGTCCAGATAACATACTAAATGATAAGTTAAACTTTTCTTCCAACCCTATATACGATGTAATAGCTAAACTAGGCCTAAAATAAACGGTTACTGATAACCAACGTCTATATTCAGTGTCCTACCTGCAGTCGGACAAGTACAACGTATGTGATGTGGCCACAAACATTTTTATTACGTTATATTAACGAGGAGTTATTCTCCGATTTTGTGTGTGTTAGTGTTGTGTGTTGTTCGAGTTCGTATTTTATGTGTTAATACAAGCCTAACGAAGCCGACAGTGATCGGCGAA
>JAGFPH010019207.1:0-15496 GCA_018207615.1 Philaenus spumarius
TTAAACAAACTTTATTTACTAAATTTTGAATTTAAGTTGTATATCAGATATTATGCTTTTAAGAAGTTGTCAGTTTCAGCAAAATGTGTCATTTATTGTGCATTTATTTTGTAAAGCTTACCCTTTCTACAGAAAAACTATACAAGTTTATTGTTTTTTTTAGTAAACTATTTTTGACAGTAAAATTATTCTGATTTAGAAAATGTTAGACAATTTTGAGTACCACATAAATCACTTTTGTGAGTGCGTACCACGGGTTAGGAAACTCTAACTGAACTACTCTTAAATTTAACAAGCTTTAATTATCAAACTCATGATTCCAATGTATACAACATCTACATTTTTATTGTCTGTAAATTTCAGCTATCTTCAAATTGTAACTTCTGTTTCATTGATTTAACGTGTTGACAAGTTTCAATTACCACACATAACTGGACAGGCATTAATTAAATTGGAAGTTAGGTTCAGTCAAAGTGTAGAGACAAAAAAGAACAATCATACATTTTGAGTAATAAAAGATATTACAAGAAAGAAACTATTTATATGACGATTTCAGATTAACAAATCATAAATATGTAATTTTAACAAAATAATTAGAAACGATGCTATTCCATTTCATAACATTTATTCATCTGTTTCAAATAGCTATTCTATTTAATTCACCTGATTTTTATTACGTTCCGTTCCATGTCACAAGTTTCGTTTTAATATTATTTAATTTTTCTATCCGTTCACTTAATTCCTTGTTAAGTTTTTTTGCATTGTTGTTCCGTTTAATTTATCTTCAGTTTTTATTTTGATAAACCCGTTCCTTTTCACTCGTTGTTCTTTTTGTTTTGATACATTTCAATGTATTGGGCGAGTACTAAATTAAGAAACTTTTACACGGCTGTCGCATACCATAAAAACTCAAAAATGGTTTCAACTATGAAAAAAGACCTTCGTTACGGTTGTCCATCCACTTATTCGTGATGAAAAATACAACAATTATGTTAATCTATTTGTTGTTGTATATTTAGGTTAGGTTTATGTTTTACCACCTTAGTACTTTACAAATGACATAAACAATTTCTCCTTTTACTTTCTCACTATACCTATAGTATAGAGAAAGTATAGTGATCGCAAAAAAATCGATGTTGAGATTTTTGTGGACTTATCCGTTTTGGGACCCTCGAGTCCAAAAAAGTGGTTTTTACAAAATGTCTGTATGTATACAAAGCTAGAGCGGAAACTATTCGATCGATTTCAAACAAATTTGCACCAGACATGTCAAGTAGGCCTGTGTAGATGTACGAAAAACGGGATTGAAAAATTTTGAAAAACAATCCCCTTTTTGGCAAAAAAAACCCAAAAAATCATAAAAAAACGGCTGTAACGATTTTGATAAAATTTGGCTTATTTGTAGCCTTTAATGTACCCTGTCATAAATGCAAAAACACCGCATATTTCTAAAAATTCTCGTGCATAAAGCAAATAAAATTAAAAAATAATATTTTCAACGACTTCTAACCTCAAAATATGTCAACCTATTGTAGTTCTGCAACACATTAAACTTAATATTTAGAATTTTTTTCATGCATATCAAATTAATATGCACATGTTTCAAATGATCTTAATATCATTATCAATAAATTCATAAAGTAAATTAACCAATATTATATAATTAATTATTAAAATACCAAAGTCTTCACTGCGCTGCATTTTCGTTCTCAAACACACCTTATTGTTAATTAAAACACGTTGTTTTATAAAACACCTGATTTTCGTACCACTCTGTGTACTTGAAACCTTCCTTTGTCACAAAATGCATTCCACGGTAAATGCACAAAGCCAAGAAACCTTTTTAAAAGTAAAAGCTTAGCTGAAACTTTATAAATATATTATACTTGGTAAAACAAAGACGTGACTTAGATTTTTATCACAAACCATTGATTTTGCAATGTTGTTTAAAGCACTCGCATAATGTTTAGGAAACAATGACTACATCGATGTATTCGTCCTTTTTCTTCTACACGGGGAACGCTACATAGGTATTACATTTTAATTTGGTTGGATTTAATAAACGTGACATAATCAAAAACTATCATCATGGATGTTTCAATTTTTCCTAGGCACAGTATCTCTTTTAATAATTGTTTACAATGCAGTATTATTCAATTATCACCTTTATTAACTTCCTTGCTTTCAAAGCAACAATTTAATTTATAGTATAGTTTTTTTTTTTAATCTCTAAACTCAAATAAAAAAAAGCTCTTTTCATAACTGTGCCCATTTTATTTACTTTATTGCCACACTAGGGTAAACTGATGCTTGCTTTGCACCAATCATCCTGCTCTCTCCTCGCACAACTATGATCGAAATAAGATAATCTAAATTTAAATTTTAAGTATTATAAGCGGTAAAATTGTATGACTTAGTTTAGGTTAGTATTACCTTAACTCCAATAATCCTTGTTTGTCTCGGTGGCATACCAGTTACCAGGATACTTATACATTGTTTACTTCTAAGAAATTTCATATGATTTTATGTTTTTTGTATGTTTTGTATGTCTATTTATTTATTATTTTTCATCATTTGTTCTGTTATTTATTACAACATTAATTACATAATATGTTATACAGGGTGTTTGGTAGTCATTGTCAAATATTTCAAAGCGTTATTATGCATGCAAATTGCAACAAAACTACGCAATTCAGACAGTTCTATCTCACTCCACCTTCTAGAAACAGTAATTTTTCTATTTTTTCAAATTTCTTGATATTGCCACTTTTATGGCTTTTTTTGGAAAGTACCCAAAATTTTCTATCAGAATAAGTATAGTTTGCCACAGTCAAGCCCTTTTAAAGCCTTGTAAAATCTACTTGGAAAAAATATTTTGGAAAATTAAGAAAAAGGACGCTACAACTTACTTAAGAAATTTGTCTTATGCATCATACTACAAACTGTCAAATATCACAAAAAACCTTCCCCACATCTTATGCTTTAAAATGGTATACTAGAAGTGACCTTTCCTATTCGCCTAAGGGGTGGCAATGGGCGTTAAACTTAATGATTGACCTGTTTTTGATGTGATAACATATAACATACACTTAAATATATAATTATTAAATACATTAATATGTTGTAAACAAATAATCCCTTCCCCGACACCGGCAGGCTGGGCTCAGGTACCTCTGGAAAGATATTCTTCAACAGAATAGAACGCATTTTCTAGGAGGTAGCACCTGATTGAACTCTTGAAACTGTGGATAGAACCTATTTCTCATATTTTCTGGAAGTGTATTGCACGACTTTATACCAGAGTAATAAATTAAGCGTTCAAAAAATTTAAGTCTATGGACAGGATATTGAAAAAGTTTTTGACGGATAGGGTATTTGTGCTAGTACTGATTAATTTCAAATATATTATGATTGCTCTTAAAGAAAATTAAAGTTTCATAAATATAAATACAAGGGAAAGTTAAAATATTATGGCTTTTTTTTAAAGTTATGCAAGATTGATTATAATTTGGGTGGAATATTGAGCGTCGAATTCTTTATTGTAAACGGAATATTTAAATTAATTCAACAGAGTTCCCCCAGAATGCCACCCCATATCTTAGACGAGAACTGACATGGACAAAATAAACGGATTGTATTACTTTTAAACTAGTCACAGAGGAAACCATTTTGAGAGCAAAGCAACCTGACGCCAGTAACTCGGCTAAACCTGAAATGTGACTTTTCCAATATAAATTTGAGTCTAGGTTAATGGCAAGAAATTTAACATTATTTGAGCTTTGGATTACTTCATTAAATTTCATTACACATAATTTAGGACTTTACTGTAGACTTAAATACAATAATTTTGTTTTTCTCGCATTCAGTTTTAAGTTATTTATACAGAACCGGTCTTCCGCCATAGACATGGCTATTGCTGCTACGTCAGCCAAATCTTTATCATTTTTGCCAACAATAAAAATGTTTAATGTTTTAATGTCATTAATTTAATCAAACTTCATCTTTGACCTTTCCCACTCTTTTCCTCTTTTCTTCAATTTTACGAATTAAGAAAATGCATACAAATGAATTGCAATTAACTATGTAAAAATCAAGTTGAATTCGCTACTTTTCAACAACAATTAATTGTTCGAATTTCAACCACAGGAGATACTAGTATATATTCTAATATTCACTGCTTGCTGTATATACTGAATTTACAAAACGTTTTCATTACTACAGTAAAATATGTTTATTTCTATATTGTTAAACATCGAAATTTAATTTTCTACAAAAAGTATCTAAATTATACACCATTGAAAGCTTTTCCCAATAGGTTCATTATTGTCTGAGATTATTCGAAAAACGTAAATTATTTTTTTTAAATTGTTGAACATTTAGGCGATGCAATTATAATTTTCTTTAATTTATATTTCCAAAACCTATGATGTTAACACAACTGTTATAACTGTAACTAAAAGTAATAACACATGTTATTTTCAGGATTAAAAGTCTTTTAGACACATCGGTTAGTTATAGATGAAGAAAACATTTAGAGATACATCTATAGCGGTATTGGAAGCATTCATAGAGAGGCCTAGAAATTTAAAACATTTTCAAGGAATATTCAACGTTACAAACTTAATAGAAAGGGTGATTTGTGTTTACTTTCTACATTTGTAAAACATTATTTTGTGTTCTTCATTTCGTTTACTAAAATCCACTGACAAATTGAATAAAGAACATAAAATATTTTTTAAACTGTGAAACTCGGAAAGATAGACATGACGAAGTTTAATGTATTTCATTACACCACGAATTCATAAAGATATTATTTATATAAAAAATACTTCTACATTGCCAAATCCAGTTCCAACCTTTATCATAACTGGTTCTATCGTAACTGTTAAACTTATCTACTTACAGATCCATTTAATTCCCAGTTAATTCTATAAACCTGTCTGAGCCTGGATCAAAGCCAGTAGGTACAAGTTAAAATACTTTCTGCGATACATACTCATTCACACGGACAATCGAAATTAATTCAACTGAATAATTCGCTTAACCATGCGAGAATAATTGTTCATAAACTCATATATCTGCTTTTGGTCAATCACGCGTTAATGTTATTGTTGTAGAGTACAATAAAGCAACAAATAAAATAACTTGCATTTTAATTAATATTTATGAATTGAGATGGTATTTTTTATAAACAAAGTGGCTGTGTGCAAATCTTCAATGGTCTCTTCACGTAGGGAAAAGTCTACCAAAATCTAGGCTGACTTTTTATCAAAAAACCTACTTGTACCACGCACCAAAGTTTTTTTTTTTAACGTCCAGCTGTTTTGCACTTTAAGGCTAATGAAGACGGGACCTACTGTTATACGTGGAATCCGAACCACAGCCAATGATGGCTGTTAAGAAACCATTTAGAAAATTATTCGGGGTCAACGGGAATTGAACCCGGAACTTTTCCATTGATGGTTGCCATGACGATTGATAAAGCTTTCACGCCTTAACAACCACGACCATCGTGTACCATGCACCAAAGTTTTTTAATTCCATGCCAAAAGATATAAAACAAATTCATGGAACCAAAAAATTTTTGAGAAAAATTGAAAATTGGTTGTTACAGAGTGATAATGTTGAGGACATCTTCGACTGACATAACTTATTGAATTATGGGAAGAAGGCAATGTTACTTACATATTGGGGAGGAGGATTACTCTGGGTAGGACCTAGTTATATAGGCCTACCAGTTTAAAATGACTTTTTAAGTTACGAGTTTAGGTTAGGACAGTCTCTTGCTCTTATTTTTGTTGCAATTTTTTAAGGTAAACCCAAAAACTGGCTTTGCCAACGGGTTTGCTTAATTTCATGTTTTTTGTATTCGGTTGGCATTTCATATAAATTATTGTATATGTTATGTATTTAATTAAACTGTATTAAACAATTAAAACACATATGTATAGTAGCATATAAGTAGATAGTATTATGTTATGTATATAATTTATTTGTATAGCCGATGAATTCGCAAAGGGGAAATAAAAATTAATTCATATCTACCCTGCCCTGGCTGTTTCAAGGCTTACGAGTGGATCATGAAAAGTAACATATTAAGTATTAGGGAAAGAGTTTATTGAAGACGATTTGTCTGAACACAACTGTAGAATAGAAAGTAAAAAAGAAGCACCAGGAAAAAAGAACCTAAGGTTGACTTTGTCGAAATATGTCTTATCAGTGGAATTCCTGGCTGAATACACAAATTGTTTAAGGGTCTTCTACACCTTGCGTAAAACAGCAAAAATATGCACTTCGTACTATCGTGTTTCGGACGCCGTTTTTCAACCTAAAAAGTTGTGAAACATCTTAAATCGTTCTTAAAGGCTATGTGCTTTTGTCTTATATCTCATAATTGAAAGAAATTTTTAACTCATTTTAATCAACTGTTTAACTGAGTAAAAATTTATTACTTTTAAGCAGTTTTGGGAGTTTTAAGCAATAATTTCCATATTTTAAGCTAACACGTAAAAAATATAAAGCCTTCTTTATAACTTAAAGTAGTTTCCCAGATTATCACATATATTATTTCTCAAGGCCATTTTTTTGTTGGTACGCCATAACTTTCTTAATACATCATCAAATTACATGAATGAGGCATCATTTTAAAGCTTTCCTTAATCGCTACACCGGAAAAATATACAAAATACAATTATACGAAAAAAAAAATAAATAAAAAGAATTCGAAAGTAACAGTGATGTAAGATAGTAAGTTGTAGGAATATTTTCCTGACGTTGGCAACACTGATGATAACAATACCCAGCTGGAGAGCTGCCGTTACGCCACTACATTGCCATTTTGAAAATTAATATACGCACTATACGATACTAAATATACGGTGTGTACTTTAATAAGTGGGATTTATGTAAGTTAGAATGCGAATGCTTCGCACTGGTCAGCTAGTTAATTTATAAATAGAATCCGAAACACGTTATTACGAATGCATGTTTCAACGATTTTGCGGATTTAGTCAGACCTTTCCTATTGAAATCATACGGCACACTCGGGAGTTTCTTCAAGGTAAATAAGACCCTTAACTATGGGAAGTATACATTTAATGATTTTATTTGACAGAGGGCGAAATAAACCACCGTTGATGTGTGTGGCCTCCAATGCCGAGAAATAAAGCAATTGTGTGTTAAAGCCGAGAAATAAAGTGATTTTAAAGAAAACATAATTCGACCACGCAGCTGGATCGCTGACGTGAGTTGAGCAAATTTCCAATATTAAGTTTATATGCCTATGTTTTAGCGTTTCAACTAACAATTTGGGAAATAGGTCTACTTACGAAGGCGTTGAACAGCTGTCTGTGTGTACGCAATATATTAGTAGAATTTGTTTGCGCCTAGTGGCCTCGCGAGTTTGCACCACTTGGCTTTGAACCGGGTACTTTTATGGTATTTTACGTTTTGATCGATTTTAGGGGAACCAAGCGAGCTATAAGGTCGCGTAAAAAAAATGTGCAGAATAACATTTTACATTTATATTTTTAGAAAAAACTCTAAATAAATTTCATTCTCGTAGTAAAAATCACAAAAAAACGTTACTTCCGGTCAAAAAACGTACTTCCGGTTGTTGGATTTTTTTGGCCATGAACTCGTCCGAGCCAATAGACAACCAATGTGTATCAAATTTGAACCAAATCGGACTTAAAATGCGGCCGCTAGAGTGCGAACACATATATATATATATATATGATTTTTAATGACACCCCAAAACGTGTTCTGGGGACCATGATCGGTGCTCATTTGCTACTCCCGACCTTGGGTCTTACCATAAGGGCCACTGCAATAGCTCACTTTTCCTATGGAAATTCGCTAATAAGTTGGACTGTTATATTCTGTTTTAAATCTTGATAACATTTTGTTTAATTTAACGTAGGCGGTAAATAACTTTTGTTTTACAGTTATATTGAAAGAAATATTTTTTGAAATTCCTTAAAATTAGAGATAAATAGTTGACAAATGTAACCACGTTGTGAATATCTATTGTTTCAAAAAGTAAAACGCTCTCTTCAGCACTTTTATCGGTTTTTCGTTCTTT
Organism: Philaenus spumarius; assembly: GCA_018207615.1. Classification (NCBI taxonomy): domain Eukaryota; kingdom Metazoa; phylum Arthropoda; class Insecta; order Hemiptera; family Aphrophoridae; genus Philaenus; species Philaenus spumarius. Next base: position 8,084 of record JAGFPH010019207.1, read on the forward strand.
TTTAAATCGTTTCTCTGGCGGCCTGGGTTTAACTTCAAAATGAATGAAGGAAAAGTGAGATTGGATAGTAAATTGAGGGTTAACTCAGAACATCAAAGAAGATAAAATGAATATAGATTTACGTACAATAATGCAACGTTTGAAGCTTTATAGATTTCATCTAACAACTTCAGTAAACATTGTGTAAAGACTTTATGATTTACAATATAGATAATAAACTTATAATTAGCCATTGAAGAGATATTTAGCAATCTTACAAAGTGAACATTTTGCAACTTAATATCTTTTTAAATGTTTTATACATACAAATGTAAGGAATGAAAATGAAAGAGTGCTTTGAGCACTTTAAATATAGATGCTGTGTTTTTGTTGACACTTATTTAGAGTTCTTTTGCATTCTGCTCCCTGATTTTCGTTAGCGAACTGGATTAAATTGTAGTAGTAATAATCAGCAAAAACCATCGTCATAATGCAATTTGTATCTGCTGGAAATGTATTCGGAATGCACATTTTTAACGACTTAGAGTCGTAAAAAGCATTAATAAACGGTACCAGATAACTGCCACATACTTTTTCCCAGTTGAAACTTTATAACTTCCCAAGAGTAGCATAGGAGGTGGTTATTTAGAAATGCAAAAGTAAGACATACCATGGAAAATATTATATGCATGTAACACACATCCATATTATATATATTATAATATTATTATTATTATTATTATTATTATTAAAACTATTCGATCGATTTCGAACAAATTTGCACCAAACACGTCAATTAAGCCTGTATAGATGCACGAAAAAAGGTTTTGAAACATTTTGAAAAACAACCCACTTTTTGACTAAAAACCCCCAAAAATCATTTATTATTACTATTATTACCTAAACGAGAATTTTTAGAAAGATGCTGTTTTTTGCATATGGTAGGGTACATTAAGGGCTACAAATAAGCCAACTGTTATCAAAATCGTTAAATCAATTTTTGAGAAATTTCGATTTTTCTCGTTTTTTGCAATTTTTGGGGGGTAAAACCCCTTTAAAATCAAAATTTTGAAAAAATTAATAAAACACCTGGAGATATTTAAGAACTACACCTACATGTCAAATTTCATCAAAATCGGACCGTTGGTATGGTCTCCAGTTCTGTACACATCCTAACAGACACATGGACAGACATCACAAAAAAAAACACTTTTTTGGGTTCAGGGAGCACCAAAACAAATAATTCCACTAAACATATTTTTTGGTTCAGGGGATACCAACACTGATAATTCCACTAAACAATTTTTTGTGGTTCATGGAGCACCAAAACAGATAATTCCACTAAAAATTCAAATTCGACAATTTGGACGAAAACAATACTTTCTCCATATACTACGTATATACTACGTATAGGAGGTAAAAATAGAACGTTTAATTTGTTTAAAAAAATATGCAAACTTACTTCCATGCACAAAATTGTATTATTTAGTTATTTCATGCTGCTCATAAATAAATATTTTAAGATGTCTCTTCAGATCTGAATTCAAGTTTACTAAAAGCACCAGAATTCGTAAAAAACATTACAAAGGCGAAGTCTCGGAGGTCTTACGTCACTGTGACATATTGAAATTTAAGACTTTAGGGATTCTTTTACTTCTATGGAATCGGAACTATTACATTAAAGCCACCTTCCTTATTGTAAGATATCAGTCAAATTGTGTACCCAACTAATTTCAGGTTTTTACTAAACTTTAAGTGCAAATTTTTCAATCAAATTATATCAATATCAATGAACCAAAAATGTTCAGCCAAAAAGTTCGTGTTTTAATTTTACATCACCATTTTAAATTCAGAAAAATTTCAAATTTTCTTTTTAATAACTTTTTATGCACAAGACATTTTTTTTGCAAGGTAATTTATAGTAGCTGAGCCAGAATTTTGAGCCTAAGATAAACACAACTCAAAATAGCGACTGTGTCGATTTTGGAGAAAAGATTATGCAGTTTTCTTTTAGTTAGGTAACTGTATCACATTTTCGCAAATAAAACAATGTATTATTTAATTTTTTTCACTAAAAAAATGTATTTGTATCGGTTGATTTTACGTTATTAATTAAAAAAAAATGTCTACACCTAAAACTCCAATATACGTATCCCATTAAAATTATTCTAAAGTTTTATTATATTGACTTGAAACTCATATTTGATATGCGGGGGGGGCATACACCGAATGGTCAATGGGTGCAAAAAGTAATAAATTAGTATATCAAAATCTACCATGTAAAACCAAAAATTCTCCTAAAAACATTTTACTGTACCTGCAGACTCTAAATACCACCTACATACCACCTACTTGAGCCAATGTAATTAGCTGTACAGTTTTTCAGATGCATACCACATTCACATTACTAATTTTGTTAAAACAAACACAGTGTTTATTCATGCAATTGATACCAATTACCTTACCAGAATCTGTGTACAAGTCCATTCAGAAACTGGTGACCTGTTTTCTGCCACGAACCGTCCAAGGCAGCAAAAAGATCTCTAGGCTCTTTGTCTGAATTAGTATTAACAGCAACAGCCTCTTCAAAAGCATTTGTCATAGAAGCATGTCAAATAAGCTCAATAGCTTGACCTAAAACCTTCTCATACTTTGAAAATACGTACAATTGGTGGGGCTGAAATATTCAAAATATCATAAGGGATACGTCCTGGCTTATTGCCTTCTCTGGTAACTCGCATTGCATAAATATCTGTTTTTAAATCATAGTTGTCATTGTATTGCACTGATTATTGTTATTGGTTTTAACATTTATATAATAACAATTATTAAAGGATTTTTCAAGTCATTAAATTTTACACAAGTCATTTTAAATTGCGGTATAAATAAACCTACTAATCCTTTTTTTTATAGTCTTACCTTTTTACTGCAGTTTCGGGTATTCACTCATCAACAGGAATAATAAAAACTCAATTAGACACATACACAAAACACATTTCACTTCGTGATGAGGTCGTCATTCTAAATTCTGTTGCAAAGCCTACAAGTGATTTGTTGGTTAATTTCAAACAGTGTCCAGAAAATCTACAAACAGCACCTCTGCTATGACATTTACTAACTCACATTTGTTATTTCATGTTTTACTCTTTCAGTTTACATTACTTTTTTTGCATATCCTATACCTACTTCCAAATGTTTTACTACTTCTATTTTAACACTAATTCGTTACAAAATAGCAAAAACAAACATGAAAATCAAAGCAATAGAAACACAGAAAACGTTCTGTGTTAATGTTTCTATTGCTTTGATTTTCAGGTTTGAAAACACAATTTTAAAACGAAACCAGATGGTAAAGTTTCAATCTTCCACGAATTGCCAACATAAAAATTAATGTAAATAATTAATTATAAAGCAAAATACAAAGAAATACTATATAAGTCACACTATCGTAGCCTAGGAACGTGATACGGCCAGAGTTGGAAAAATAGGTGGATTGTTGAGTGCAATCTTATTTATAAATATATGTTCAATGTAGTTGGATTTTTTTAAATATGTATTATACAGACTGTAATTTAAATGTGAGACCAAACTCTGAGCTCAATATATTTTCTACTTTCAAAAATATTAAGTATTTTGTGGAAAAAAGTTGAAAATAACAATAACAAAATAACAAACAAACAAAAAATAATTTGAAAACAAAGCATTTCTGGACCTGTCTTCACGGGACATTTTTCTTCAGTAGTCTATGTTATGTAGAATCACTTACCGGAATTTGGCCTCACCTTTAAAATAATATGTCAATGGAAACAGTACATTCTAAAAAATAGTCTTCAATAAAAATCAAGAAATTGAGAAACAAATTGTGTGCGTTAGGGCAATTATATAAGGGAGACAATTTCTTGTTCACATTATTAAGATTCAATTCTATCACAGATCATTAACACTATTATAAATTCCTGTTTACTTAACTTCATGATAAAGTAGAAAAAAGATGTTAATCAGGGGTGGCCGAAGACTGATATTAATATGAAAACTACTCAAATACAGATAAGATCTAATGATCAATCTGGTCAGAGGTAACTTGTGGATGAAGTTCTTCTAGTTATAATTTCCTAATAATTGTAATTATTTTAACTGTTATTTTTGGTAAGGTTGAAATAAACAAACCTAGATGTTTGTTTTCTTTGATAAATACCTTCAAAATACAGAACCCAAATTTTAAAATTGTATATTTAGCAATGTTACCAAACAGATAAAACAGTAAATTTTTATGCCTTCTAAACATTTTATGAATTTCCGTCTCTCCACCCACTCCCTAAACAGTTAGAGGTGTGTCTCCAGACTTTTTACTAACCCTGTACAATCCTGAAAGCTCCCTCTCTAGTCTCCTGTTTTTACAACCAGATCCCGTACTACTTAATTCATTCAGCCTTTCCCGGATCACTCTTCGCTTGTTAAGGGATTCAATTTGTTGTGTGTCGCTTCTGATAAATGTTTCGTCTTCGTCAATAAAACGGTCTTTGTTAATTTACTTTTATAAAAACAACTTTGTGTAAACAGTGGAAATCCTTTAGTTTTGAATACCTGGAATGTACTTAGATATAAGTTTGTGGAGGAAATATATAAATATACAATATTCTTGAAAAATACAAAATTGTTTTCGCTATGTAATCACTGCTATGAAGGTTTGAAAATATCAAAACATTCAACAATATATAAAAGTAAGCATATAGAGTTATTTGTCTTAAACCTTTCTAACAATATAAATAAAATAGAGCTTGTCTAGTGAACAAAATTTAAAAAAAAAATAAAAACACAGAACACAATTCTAACAAAAAGTAAGTGTATTTATCTAAAGCGTTTCAACCACAAAGTTGTCATCCTTAGTGACATTTCTGATACAACTAACATGCTAACAATGATTATTAAAAATTATGGAATATAATAATTAACATTAAATTAAGTAGTATTTATTTTCTACTTGTGCTTCTATCATTTACAAAAAATGTGTAATAAAACCGTAAACATCAAATTAATTCCAAAATATTTTGTTTTGATTTAAAATTCCACTGGACCTACATTGCTGTTTGACATACTTAGTATCGGATTTTCATTTCCCAGAGGAAAAATGAAACGATATATCACTAGCAATTGTTGGTAAAATATTGGTTTTTGCAAGTAAATCCACTCGCTAAGAGCAATTAAAACTATAAAAAATACCAATATGTTGTACATTTAGCGCCGCATTTTGAAAAGGGGCCAAGTCAAGTAGGATAAAACGTTTTGAAGATCTCTAAAATGATGCAACACTCTAATGTATACTTATGAAATATGTATTCGTTTGAAATTTCTCGTAGACCACCCCGACCACCTAAAATGTGGCTTAAGAGACAATGGGGTTGGGAAATACAAATATTTTCCTTCGACGCATTAGGTGAAAAATAGAATTGCTTCTGTTGAGTAGAAGTATCTGAACTTATACATTTACTGTACGAAAAACACGGATGGCCAGTTTCACCCTTTATTAGTTCAGATTTTATTTACAAAAAAAAACTTAACACTATAAATTGTCTAGTATTTTGACTTTAATCGTTACAAAATAAACTTCGTATACAAAATAAGAATAAGTTATTAATTACTTTCCCTACCTATGAACAAACAAAGATCAATATTTTACTTCTATTTTACCCTCTCAAATACAATATAAAATGCCGCTTAGCTTCGAAAAACGTTATGATTGGAAAATTAGTGCTCAATTTTGTTTTTAAACATATTTACTGCCTTTTAAACCAATTAAACAGTACTTTTGTAGCATATAATATTAAATTAAAGACCACTAAAGAATACCGTTGCGTGGAAGCCAATAGGATGGGCGCGCAGCGTTGCCATATCTACTAGTCTCGAACGCTCATGGTATTTAGCGCTCGAGGCTTGACCGCACAGTTTAAATAATTATAAATGCGTTGAAAAAGCCGCGTTCAGTTAGAAGCGTGGAAGAACGTGACAACGTCGCACTAATGCGATTGGAGCGTTCAACGTATCGGTGTACACAAGCCCGTCCCTCAACGGTATTCTTTCGTGGTCTTTACTGTAGAGCTTAAACTGTTTAATAACCAGCATGCAAAATAAAAGTTACTTGTTCAATTAAAACGTTTGTTGTAATAAAACAACCTTAAAAATTACAGTTTTTATAAGAAACCCATCATAGATGGACAAATGATTTACTCTTTGTAGATTTATTTACTACCAATATTCGGCCGCCAATTCCGCCGTTGGTTAAGACGGTAAGGCGACGACATCCCTAGGTTCGAATCAAGAGTTGGTTATTTCCTCGGACGCTAAGTCTTGTGCATAGGCCTTTCGTTTTATTAAATCTTTACCGATTTAGCCACGAGCAATAATGGTATTATTATGTCTCTTCTCACATCGCTATTTTAGTGAAACAAATATTATCTAACAATATTACAATAATGTTCGGTAAAGCAAAAAGATTCAAGATGGTAAAACTAAACGAAACCTTTAAAAATTGATTCCATTAATTTCTTGTGAATATATTTTTAAAAAGACAAGACTCATACCCTCGATCCTTAAGACGTATAAAACAAACCTTAACAAACCATATCTCTCCCGTGTACGTCTGCTGTTCATCAAATCAACTTTCGAAATTAGATAATTAATAAGGTTACATCGAATACAAGTAGTTTAGAAATTATTTTAAAGAAATCACAGTTCGAAATAAATAGAACCATAAAACAAATTATTCTACAAAGACAGCTTTTTTTTAAAAGTCTGGTGAAAAATGATAGACTTTTGAAGATACAAGTAGAGGACGGGGCACCTGAGTCCAAGAGGGGAGGGGGGCCAATCGCACGACTCTAAACCGTTGGGTGAGTGTGTGGGAGGTGGATGTGGTGGTGGGATTTTCGCCTAGCCGCCATTTTGTTTCCGCCATCTTTTTTTTCTTTTTTTTTTCCGCCATCTTTTTTTTGTAATAATTAATAATAATTAATAATAAATGCTTTGAAAAAAGTTTGGATGTCTCCGAGAATCGAACCGGGTACCACCGTTACCCGAGTCCGCGACGCTACCTATTAGGCTGCGCTGTCTCTGTTAAGAAGTAACTATCTAAGGTAGTATATAAGTTTAACATTGAGACCTCGATTGTAGACAAAACGGACTAATATTTGACTTTTACAAAGACCTAAGCCCCTTGGGTGGGTGTGGGGGTGGGTGTGGGGGGTGGAGGTGGGCGTGGAGTGGTGGCGGGAACGCTATTTTCCTAACCTACATTTTGTTTTTTCCTAAACCTAGTAGCCATGATCTATGAAGTACGTTAGGCTTCGGGGATGTCCTTAGACTAAAAACTTATATCAGAATGTGCCGACGAAAACGATTTATCTAATACACTTATACACTTTGTAATAACTAAAAACT
>JAGFPH010019208.1:0-12066 GCA_018207615.1 Philaenus spumarius
ATTGGAACATGGACGATACTTTATTGGGTGAGTAGTAAAGGTTAATACAAGACTCACATTGGAACATGGACGATATTTTATTGGGTGAGTAGTAAAGGTTAATACAAGACTCACAGTGGAACATGGACGATACTTTATTGGGTGAAGAGTAAAGGTTTATACAAGACACACATTGGAACAGATAAATTATATAGAATTTTTGAATAGTGAAAGATTTTACAAGACACAAATTTAAACATATACTACACTTCTTCGGGTGCCTAGTAAAGGTTAATACAAGACACACATTATAATATAGAATACACTTCATTGGGTGAGTAGTAAAGGTTAATACAACACACACATTTTAACATAGACGACAATTCATTAGCTGAGTAGTAAAGGGTTATACAAGACACAAATTGGAACAGATAGACGACACAGCATCGCACAGTAATGAAAGTGTATTCAAGACACAAATTAAAATACAGTCTTCACTTCATTTTTTGACTAATAATAATTGATTCAAGAGACACATTTCAACGTAGATAACACTTTATTGGCTTAGTAGTTAAAGTTTAAACTATACACATTGGAACTTAAACGACAATTCATTGTATTTTTACCTACAGAATAGGGTATAATAGTAGTAAATTTGAGAAACGTAACTTTTTTGGAAAAAATTCTATTCACTTTCTCCACGGATGACTGGTTTTGATATATTTGTGCATATCATTATGAATTATATTGTTACACTAAGTTTCCGTTCGAATGAACTCCGTTAAAATATTTTTTATAACACTTAATACAAACATAAAACACATCACGAAACATTTAAAACGTAGAAAGTCAAGATATCACTCACGTGTGTATTGGAGTGTATTTGTCGAATGGAACCTTAGTGTAACAATGGATTTAAAAATTATGTGAATAGAGAGATCAATACTTCATTGGTTTAGTAGTAAAGGTGTATACAAGAGGCACAATGGAATGTAGGCGACATAACATTAAAGAGTAGTAGAGGTTTATACAATACGCACATAGGAATGTAGACAAAACTTCATTGGCTGAGTAGTAAAATAATTTATAGTGAGTAGATTGTATTATGGTAAGTTGTATAATGGTTTTTTTGTGATGGCAAAGTGTGTAAAAGTAAAATATGCAAAATGGATAAACTTAAGTTTTCCTCTACACTTTCAACTGCAGTACATTTAAAGAGATTGGAATCATGATTTTTTTTTAAATCTCAAAATGATTTTATTTTTATATTTTTGGAATATCTTGAACTACATATCCGAAAATGATTAGTCATTGCTTTATATTACGTAAACCGTTATATTTCAATTGAGAAGGTTGCGGAGGAAATGTCGTCAATAGTATAAACAAAGGTCACGGCAATAACAGTTTACATAATAATTATAAAAAGTTGATATGTTTAGTTGTTTTTCGCAAACTATAAGTTTCAGAAGATTAGTTTACGTTAACAGAAATTTAAAGCCGAGTTATTTGATGCAAGAAATCAACCCAGTGTCTGTTGTGGAAAATAAATTGTCCGACGACAGTTTGAAAGTTGTCGAGTTCATTACAAAAAGTAACGTGAAACACATTTATCACGAAACACGCATGCTCATTGCATTTTACTCCTGAACTCACAACGGTTGGTATTATTTAAATTATTAGTCTAAACAATGCAAATAAATTAGTATTATTTTACTTTAAAATGAGTAAGCTGTATTAAATGGACATTAAATATTTTCTACAAAAGTAAATACGTAACATAAAACTCGCTGAAAACATTTGGTTGATTTTCTACTGGTCAAAGTAATATCCAAGATTTATTTAAAACTGCCAAGTAAAACTTTAAGTTGTTTCAATCTTTAAAGAAATGTATCCACAAAATCCATAAATTCACAAATATTTAACAAACACTTATTTCTGCTCTTAGGTTGAAAGTAACAATTATAATTCTGTAGATATCTTATTTGTCAGAATGTTATATTTAAACATCCTTTTAATGTTCTTTATTTAGTAGTAGTTTATTTGTATCTTCTGCATTCCTACTGTATCCTTATTTATTTAAAATATATGTCTTAATGAGTTCAGTTTTTTTAATTGACGGACAATTTAATTTTTATATTTTATAAATAATAAAATTAAAATAGAAAGAAAGAGATACGGACATTGAAAGTTGAGAAAAGTATAGAGAGATCAAGGCCAGTACCGTATGAATTTTTTAAAAACGGCTCACGGGTTTTAATTTCAAAGCTATTGGCTATGTTTAATAAAATTTATAAGGAAGAATGTGTTTCGGAAAGTTTTAAAACATCAATAATTTTCCCGATACATAAAAAAGGGGATGTTAATTGTGTGCAAAATTTCAGAGGTCTATCATTTATAGATTGCATAGCTAAAATATTTTCTAGTTTGTTACACAATAGATTAAACAATTGGGTACATAGTAAACAGATAATTAGCGAATTTTAAGCAGGATTTAGAAAGGGTTATTCCACCATAGATAACATTTTCAACTTAACTAGTATGATTCAGTTACAACTATCAAAGAAACATTCGAAACTGTATTGTTTTTTTGTAGTTTTTTCCTCTGCTTTTGATACTATTGATAGAAAGGCACTGTATTTCAAGCTATCGCATTTGGGTGTTTATTCTTATATGCTGAGTATTATAAAAGAACTTTACAAAGGTACAATATCGGGCGTGTGGTGTAATGAGGGCGTAACGAACTGTTTTGAAACCAATATGGGTTTAAGACAAGGCTGTGTTTTAAGTCCATTGCTATTTTCTTTATTTGTGAACGATTTGGCTGACAGTTTAGATGGAGGATGCAATTTTGGAGGAGTTAGGGTTAGTGTCTTGTTGTATGCAGATGATATCGTTATTTTGTCTCCTACTTCTGTTAGTTTAAAGAGTATGATAACTAACCTCGAAAATTATTGTAACAAGTGGAATCTTAGTGTTAATTTAAATAAGTCTAAAATTATTGTTTTTAGAAAAGGGGGTCATTTATGTAGAAATGAGAAGTGATGGTACAATGGACAATGGGTAGAGGTTGTCAATAAATATAAATATTTGGGAGTTACACTTACTCCATTATTGTCATGGGAATCTCAATTTAAGGACAAATCTATAGCTGCAAAATGCGCTATAAACGCGGTATGGCATAACCTTTTGAGTAACGATAAGGTCCCACTTAGTGCTAAGTTTACTTGTTTTAATTCTATTGTAAAAGCGAGTTTATGCTACAGTTCTCAGGACTGGGGCTACAAGGAAAGTGATGAATTGGAAGGGGTTGTTAGATTATTTATAAAAAGAATATTTAAGTTGCCAATTAACACACCAAATTATGTCTTGTTTTTAGAAACAGGGATTGAAAAGGTTAATCTTTTAACATTAAAAATTCAACTGCATTACCTTTTAAGAGTTGTTTCTTTACCAACTAATAGACTGCCGTACATTCTGGCTAAACAGATAATAAAAAAGGGTATTTACTGGTGCCAGGAGTGGAAAGAGTTGGGATTTAAATACGGGATTGATGTGGATATGGGCAATATTGATGGGCTACGTGAACGGTTACTTAGCGTTGTTGAAGCGGTCAGAATTACTTGGGAGGGAAAATGTTTACAGAGGGCAAGGAATGCGACATATCATAAACAGTATCGGGACCTTGAACTTCATCTCAGCAGTAGACGTTTTTTAAATGACAAATTTGATATACAAACGATACGTTGGATCATTAAAGCAAGAGCGGAACTTGTTGATTTAAATTATAAACCGTGGTGTACTGATAAGATATGGTTATGTTCTTTGTGTAACTCAAATGAAAACGAAACTGTTTACCATTTTATTGCTCGCTGTTCTATTCCAGCCGATATAAGAGATTTGTGCTTTTTCAAAAACAGTTTAAATAGGGAAGACTTTGAACTTTTGTTAAAGGGGAGGGATTGGTGTAAACTGGGTAAGTACATGAAAATGGCATGGAAATTTTGATGGGAATTAATAAATGAATTTAATTTTTAAGTTATTGGTACAGTAAACAAAAACGTGTTTAGGGAGGGAGTTACATAATTTCTTGAAAGGATTACTGTAAATATATTTATAAATGTAATTAATTTTAATTGTATAGGTGGTGATAAATAATAATGTAATCATAAACAATATGTGTTTTGTCAACCCAGCTGACGGTCAAATGACCATTGCTGTACAGTACTGTGTAAAAAGAGTTTGTTTGTGTGCCGTTATATAGCCTGCCGCAATATTAAATCTTCTATCTTTAATAAAAACAACATACTCCCTTTACCGACATTCTCCTATTCCAAGCAGTTATCCTTTTGCCCGCTAGGTGGCAACTCTGTGTAGTCAAAGCTATCTGAGCTTTCTTAGCTGTTTTCTTATCTCTTACCTTGACCTGCTTCTTGCTTAGTCATCGAACCTAACGTATGCCGTCCGGCCATATTGCTTTGCGTTACTACTATGTTAAGACGTATTTTTAGCTGCTTCTAATGTGAAAGTTGTTGTGGAGGAAAGTGCCTTTTGTGCAATGTAATGTAATGTAATGTTTTCAGAGTAACTTTATTTATGCAGCGTATACTTAAAGTAAATGTAAATGTGGCTTATACTCTGAAAACGTGTTGTCATGTTTTGTAACGTCTTTCAAGATACACTCCGTATTAACCCAGGTAACGATCTGCTTTCATTATTATTAAGTTTAAGATTTTCAAACTGTCGATATTCATCCATATATATATTAATTGTGCCTATATATAATGCTACCTTTCCTTTATTTAAAATTCTGTTAATCAAATTTAAAACTAGACTCAATCATATCTAACCTAAGTTTTTATACAATCAGACTGTAAATGTTTTTTGCTTCTAACTTTTGCACTTTGAAATGTTCATAATTAAAGAACTCTGTAAAACCATATGTTTAATGGACAGTTGTGTCGTTAACTTATTTTAAAATCAGTTTGGAAATAACTATAAACTTTAAAGCATTCTGCTATTACTATCAAGCATGTTCCAACTGTAATGTTTTTGACAAACTGTAACAAGCATTATGCAGCACCATTTTAAACATGTTTTTTCTGCATAATGTCAGATCAGTAATTTTGACTGTGTTTGGTCTGTTCTACAGTTTAACTGGGTTCTACTTCTGGCTATACTTTTCTACATCAGGTTAAACCTTTTCAACCATCTGGCTAATCTTTTTCACCATCTACCTAAAGTATTCGACAGTCAACTTATAAAAAAAAAGAATAGACAACATGCTTATGGATAATCATTTTTAATTTTGAATTGTTGTAAATTACAAACTTTATTACGAGTCTACATAAACATTTTATTCACCAGCTACTAAACTACAAACCTTTTTTTTATTAATATGTGCAAACCTACATAAACATTTTAGAGGTTGTTTCTACAGAGTGTTTCTTGTGATTGTAATGTATATTTATTAAATTTTTGTCTAGGTTAAGTTATTTAAATATAAGGGTGGTGCGCAGCTAGCTACTTTTTGGCACTTACAATCCCTCAGGGATTCTTCAAAATTTATTCTATTTAAAGGTGACGTCACAAACTAATTTATTTTCAGTTTAGTCTATTATTTTTTTATTTGTTTATTTTTCCAAAATTTTCTTTTAAAATAAACATGTTGGTTGATCAACCGTATACCTAAGCAGGTATACCAAAATTAGGTATAATAACTCTTTCCTTTGTTAAGCGTACATGTTATATTATAAGCTATATAGTAAAACTTTACTGTATATGAATAATTGTTTTTTTGTCTAAATGTTATCTTGTAATCTTTTGTTAAAATAACTTATAAATTTAATTCAGAAAAAGGGGAGGGTTTTAGTTTTTCTTTTCAGGGTGGGTTAATTAATTATTTGTTTAATTTTATCTAAGGGCGTATAATTTAATCTTTTTGAATACATAAGGGCATATCAATTTTTTGTTAATGACAAACTATTTGTTTGTTGAATAAACCATTTAACTGAATTCTGTGTACATAATTTGTATTAAATAAGTTACCTTTTGTAAATGGATGAATAAGGCTTATTCCAGCAGATTTTTAGCAGATCAAGGTAAGGTTATCTCTGTTTAATTTTTTGGTAGGTTAATTCATAATACTGTGTCGTCTATTCAAGGTCCAGTTCAGCTTCCGATTTGTTAATAGTAAAAGACGGCACATGTTTTTGGTGAGCATAGCGTGGTTTCGTTCAATTTGAAATTTACTCTGCTACATGTTTTTGGTAGCAGTAGCGGGTCGATTCTTAATTAGGCCTAACCTAAATTTTTTTTATTCGTTGGTCACACATCTTGACGCATGAAGTAAAGCTCTAGTTTACATTCCTAATAAATTTTATATAATTTAAATTCATTTGTAGCGCAGCGTAGAGTCATGCGCGGCGACTTGTCTGTCTGTCCTTCGACATCACCGACATTTTTCAAAAACAGAACTTACAATTATGATGAAATTTTTTTTTAATTTTTTTTTATATATATAGGCATACGCGACGTTAGGTTCGGTTAGCAAGGAAAACCAAAACAAAATTTACCTAATAAATAAATAAAATACAAAAAAACTATAAAAATTATAAAAAAACTTTCCTTCCTAACTTAACTTGGCGTTCGCAATCACAACAAACATTTTTTTTTCAACACAAGCAACATGTTTTTTTATATATATATACACACACCTTTTGATAAACATACTTTATTTTTTAATTATTTTTAATTGAGTTTTGTACATGGTTTCTGGTTGATTTGTTTTTGAGTTTATTTTGATACGACTTATTTTTTTTTGAGTATAACCTTAGTGGTTTTGTTGTACGATGTTGTTTTTCCATTATCAAGTGATAATGATGTTTAGGGATATTTTTTTTTCGTATAGTCGTATCTTGTAGTTGAGTGTTGAATAGCCCGAAGCCATGTGCACTCATGTTTGCCGACATAAATATTTTTATATAACCTTTTTTTTTACACCTTAAAAATTTAACAGACTGACAGACTGCGCGCGCGCACGCACATAAATTTTTCTTTTACAAGCGCTTTTCGCTACATTTTTTTTTTTTCTCTTAAAGTAATTCATATTTTTATTTTTATTTATTTATTTTTGTCTTTGTGGTTAGCTTCTGGTTTGCTTTGAGTTGAATGAATTTATACACGGCTTTTGTTTTTGTATGCTTTTATAAACCCATGTGGTTTCGTTTCTTTGAGATGTTTTGCCATTGTCCATGAGGGCAATGAGGTGTTGTAGTTTTTTCAATTTTTGTATAGTCGTGCATTTTCTTTTTTTTTTGGGAACCAGAGGCGAGCCACAGTTTTAAGCTTTGATTTTTTTATGGTCAATTAACTTAAATTTGATTTTTAATTATTTTTGTAATTTAGTTTCCTGTGGTTAGTGTCTGGTTGAACTTTTGTGTTTTGTTAAGCTGGCGTCTCTTCTCTTCTTGTAAAGCCGAAAGTGGTTTTGTAATTGAGTGCTTGGGTCTGTCTTTCGGGTTCAGGGGACTGATCACCTTCTGTGCCTGGGGATGGAACCGGAGCGCTTTACATTATCACTTGGATGATGAGGCGTTTGAGATGTTGCCGCTTGACATTGTGGTGGCCAGAGGCTATCCACAGTGAAATTTTTTTTTTTTTTGGGCTGTTATCTTCGTAGAGTTAAATTCATACAAAAAAAAACACTTAGGCATTTTGCATCGAATACGTAAATTGAAATATATATACCTTTTTTTTATAAACCTTTTACTTTTGCCTTCAGCAACCTTTTCCAAATTTAAATTATTCACCTTTTAAATTTATTAACTTCAAGTAGAGTCTGATTTTGAAAACAAGTATATGGGTGCTTGCTTCAAGATCATTACTTCTGAATGGTCATTTAAGCAATATAACCGACTCTTGCCAAACATGTTGGGCGAAGGAAAGGCTGGAGATTTTCGTCTCCGGTCACTCGCCTGGGTTGGAACGGCTCCTGTAGCATCCCTTGTTGCCAACCCAGTGTAGAGCACAGTTCGTCTGCATCCCTCCCCCGTTTTTACAAGAGCGCACCTCCGGGTTTACGGTGCGTCTCTGTCCCCTGCATTAATTTTGTCGGCGCATGTGGACCATGTGGTCCATTCCCCGCATGTTGCCTTTTTACAGTTGATAACCTAGCCTAGCATGTGAGTCAGTTATATCGCCGCACGTCCTATTTATGAAAATTTTTTTTGTACACTTTGCTTTTTGACTTATAATTTTTTTTAACACTTTTGTTGGGAATTTTTTTTTAATTTTGTCGTAGAGTCTCTAAATAATTAAATTCGTTTATTTGCGATGATAACACAAATTTTTTTTTCTCTTTTTGAAAAGTCCCCATATAAATTTTAGTCCATAGTCCTTAACTATTTTTTTATTTCTAAAACGGATTGATTTACTTAGTTAACATTTTGAATATCATTTTTTAGCGTAAAACTTTATCTTCAAAAAGTTATACATTTTGTCACCCAAGCGATTTAAAATATTTATTTTTGTCTGCGATTAGATTTACTACAAAAACATAACAGACAAAACGTATTAATTTTGAATGAAAACATAATAATCTTTTCTGTAGATAAAATAATAATAACTGATACAAAATAAATTTGAAAACATAATTTTTATTTTTTTTTTTAACAATTAAGATTAGCATAAAACAAAAATAGTTTTTTCTACTTTGATTTAAAAATGACCTATAGAAACAAATAATGAAACCATTTTATCATTAAAAAGAACTGTTTTATCTTTTGTAAAATTGTTATAAAGTTAATGTTTTTTCTAGATATATTTAACATAAGAGGATTTAAACGGTTTCAATTTTGAATTGGTTGGTTATTTATTTAGTCTGACTTAAATGTTATAAAACGAGATGGAATATTTCTAAATTATTTTAATCGTTTTTGACAAAATATACGAGCTAAAAAATTAAATGATTGATGTGCTAAAAAATAGAGGGACTTTAAGTTATTTTAATAAAGGTTTTGTCAATTTTTATGAAACGAAGAAATAATTAATCAAGTATTTATACAGAGTCCTGTATGTAAAATGATGGTTGATATAAATAAAATATATAAAGGTGAAATAATAGGTAATGGAAGAGAGAGAAAGAGTCAAATAAAAGAGAATATATCGAGAAGAAAGGGAACCACGAGCAAGATATTTGAATTCGATAGCTTAATATCGATAGCTAAGAAATGTCAAATGGCATTGGACTAAGGTATGGTTCTTTATACACGATATTAAATTACAACTTTTGAATGATCACAGTTGCTTGTCAATTATTGCCGTAGGTTTTTTTACGTAAACAGACATTTTTTCCTTTCTTAAGACAGTGATAACAGATGACGATCCTTGAGAATGACATAGAAGTAAAAGCTAGAATTCACCGTAGAAACTACAATACCATTTCTCCATGCCCAGAAAATGTGGATCTAGATGAAAGTGATACTGGCCTCTGATGACAATCACTGTGTAAATCACTAGTCAACCTTAAAAAAGGTTGTGTAAAAAAACTGTCAAAATAATCTCCTTTATGAATTTGTTTAGATAAAATCAAAAAACGTTTCATTCTAGTACGAAAATTGTACTTCTGGATTAAAAAAAGGTTCTTACTGTTGATGGATTTTTTGGCTGAGGAACTGGTCTGAGAGACTAAGAAAAGCAACGTGTTTTACAAATGTATACCAAAACAAACTAAATAAGCAGTTAGAGTGCGAATACATATACATTATAAATATACGAGGTATGTCCAGAAAGTAAGTTCATTTATGTAATAAAACAAAATCATATACAGATTCAGGAAAACAATTTCTCAATAAGCTACACGACTTAAATTATGTTTCTACAAAGCTCCCGTAATTTTCCAGTAATTTGTCATAGCGTTGCATAAGTTCTTGAATACTTTCTTCATAGAAGGTTGCCGCCTATGTATTAACCAAGTGGTGACATGTTCTTTCTGCTCATCATCATTGTTGAAGCTTTGACCACCAAGGGAAGCTTTCAGATGAGAAAAGATATAGAAGTCGCTAGGAGCGAGGTCAGGGCTGTACGGAGGATGGACAAACACGTCCCTACCGAAATCCTTTAGGAGTTTTTTTTGTAACATTCGTATTGTGCTGTCGAGCTTTGTCATGAAATAAATCAACACCTTTTGAGAGTATTACTCAGCGCTTGTTCTGTATTGCGCGGCGCAGTATCTTAAGCGTCTGCCAGTAAACATTCTTGTTGATTGTTTCACCTCGTGGCAAAAATCAATCAATAAAATTCCTTGTCTATTCTAAAACACTTTACACATGTTTTGACCTTTACTTTCTGGACAAACTCGGACATTGTTTTAGCGGTCGTGGGTCAAGAGTTACAAAATTCGTAAAAAGCGTCTGGTCATTGTCTTCGTGCAAACACTAGGCTTAGAGTAAATTAGTAATGTAGGCTAGCGTGACGTATCTTTAAAATCAGTTCATCCTTGATGTAGGCCAACAGTACAGTTATTAGGTATATATTAAGATGGATTTTCACGAAGAGATATGAAGCTTTTGTCAAACTGAATAAGAATAATGACGTATGTCACTGCATTTCCAATAATCTGAAACAATGTAAAATCAGAAAATTATTGGAAAACATTCAAATATTTGACATGCGAGAGAAAAGGTCAAATACCTTAGTCTGATACATTTGTAATAGGTTTTATTTGTTTGATTCTTCACTGACTCTACCTTTTGATGCTTGTTTTTACATTTTAAGGCATCAGCTTCGAAATGTGTAACATTAAATTGAATTCTTAGTTACACAAAATAAAAACGAAGCAATTTTTAAACTAAGAGGCATTCCCAAGGGTTGGGATAGTAGCAAACATTTAACCATAAAAGAGGTAATGCTAAAATTTATAAAATAAATCTAAATACAGGGTATGCGTTCGTACACTTGTGAAGTGTTGCTATGTTGACAAGAAGGAAGTTCTTGTGGAATAGCCATCACTAGGAAGTAATTTAAACTTCAACTGCTCTATCCGGACATTTTTCTGCTGACATGTTTTACACTCACTCTTGGCTTACATATTAACTTGATCCATTTTTTATCCTACAAAAAAAAGGGTTTTACATAAATAAACTAATGAAATATGTTATGTCTGAGTACGCCTTTAATAAACATTTTATATAAAAAAAATTAAATTCACAGAACCCCGTTTTGCCAACTCTAATATAGTATTAACTCTTACCAATTGACTTATAACTTGGTAGTGAACTCTCTGGGTGTATATTGCTGACTGTAGGTATGCATCAAAGATGAGGTGGATTAGCCTCACTTAAAATAAGCACGTATACCTCTAAACTATTCACTTTATGTTATACAGTATACTGGTTTTTCTGTACATTTCTATTTAGTTAATACCATACTCTGTTTTGCTACTTGCTTAAAAATTTTAACTAAATTTTTTTATATTACCTTAAAGGAGTGGAATTTATCACTCTTTCAAATTAGTTAAATAATTTTTATTTTTTTTATTTTACATTTCCCTAAAACTTTTTTTTATTTACTACTTCTTTATGTTAAACTTTAAAACAATTTACTCTATTAAAGTTCAAACTTCTTTATTTTTTAACTATATTTTGCATTTATTAATCAAAATTCGATATTACATCATTTGACCTTTATTTTATTCCTACTCTAATATAGAATAGAATACCTTTCCCTTTTGAAATTAGAGGAGTTTTGAAATTTTCCATTAACTTTATTTTTCAATTACCTTAGCATTACATAATATTACAATTTGGGGTTTCACGATCCCCACATTTTGCGTAATGTTGTTTGCGGTTTTGCGTAATGTGTTTTCCTAAACAAAATCCAAATACAAAATATTCCTGCATTCTGGTATCCCTTAAGAATCTTGACATATGATTCTAAGTTAATTTTCCATTTCTAACAAGAAGGGGTCCAAGAGTCACTTTATTCTGATAACGATCCGAGTCAAGTGTTATTTGTTAATTTTAAAAATATACGTAAACTTACTCTAAAAGTAATTAATGAATAGCCTAATTTCGTAACAAAGTGAAAACA
>JAGFPH010019211.1:0-14685 GCA_018207615.1 Philaenus spumarius
GGGGTTTTAAACGAATTTTCTTTTTTAAAGGTTTTTTGGTAAGGATATCACATATTTTTTTTGTTATGATATGTAAATTGAAGTAGTTATGTACAATGAGGTGCATAAAATTTGCAATGTGTGTGATGTGGTGTTGATCTCTTTATGATACATATCTGTATCCTATTTTACCTGATTGTTTTATCATTATTAAGTTATTACCCACCACCACCCGGCTATAATTAAATTCCTATGTTCGCCGCTCGCGTTTGTGTGACAGTTCTTACCTGATCATGTTAACATTACAATACTTTTGTTAATATCATAAATGATAAAGTGCTATGTTATTTAAGGTAAAATATAAAACACGCCTCCTTGCCAATATGACAGAACTGCCAACCTTCAAGCAAAGTGATATGAGATCTAGATTAAATAATAATGTTTAACTACGGTATATTACTAAACAAATTAAATAAAATGGGAGTATATATAGCTTAAACATATTCAAAAAGAATACAAATATCAACATCAATAGGCTATAATTAAGTATCAAAGAGGCTACCTATATCACAAAAATCAAATTTGTACAGGGTATTTAAAGTTAATAAAATTACTAAAACATCTCAAGTCAAGTTGGTAACACTTTTCATTTTCCTAAAACAATTCTTCCAATGATGCTAAGCCTAGTTCAACAAGTAGTGGCATTCTAAAATTTCACCGTTATATGTTATTTAACTACTTCAACCTATTACAATAAATAACTTACTAGGCTACTACACTTGGTTTCGTGCATTTGCTTATATATTTATGGCATTCCAAACTATGACAACTGAACAAACAATTTTTATAAAGTAGGCCTATAGCCATATTTAGATTAGAAACTTACTTTAAAAAATAACAGTCATTAGTATAAATTTACTATACGACCCTATGCCAACAGATATGCAAGAATAGCCTGAATTTCTAACTTAAAATAGTTTTTAGTCACAGTACCTATGTTCACTTGTATTCAAAATTTAATAGCAGAATGTAAAACAATGTTGTTGTCTGCAAAAATATTAGCCGGAGGTCGTATAGTAAATTTACGCCCAGTCACATTCAAGGTTCAGTTTTTACACATAGACTAGCCTACTGACAGTAACATAATTATTATAATTTAAATCAAGTTGTACTGATATAATTTATACATGCAATGCCCTATCTATTCTAGAACTACTAATTTCCCAATGTCAATAGTTGGGTTAGACTAACTTTTGTGTAGCCTATACCTACTGCAAAAACCAAATAAAAAGCTGTTGTAAAATAATTATTTTAACAGATAGGCCTATTAGAACTTAATTTTTAGTTTTTACAATAGCAATGTTAAGTTCTCAAATGCAATGTTACGTTTAGTTATTGAAATCTTAGACATTCTATTAGGGCCTAGGCCTAGTATTTTAGAAATGGTATGCTTTAATACTTGTAAATTATAGGTTATGAAACTTACAAAGTGAATTAAATATAAGTCTAGGCATAGTATATCATGATGAATTCTTAAAGACATTAATTTTAATATCATTTATTAATTTTTGTAAACATTTATGTCAGAAATAGCACAGTTCAAGAAAAATTCCAAATTGCAATGGGCTACTGTATTGGTTCTGAATTATAAAGGAAAATTTTCAAAGACAAATAAGTTAGGCCTACTACGCAAATATATACTATTTTAAATTATATTTACAAAATAATTGTAAAAAGTACTTACCACACAAGTGAAGAGCTGATTATAAACAAGTGATAAGTGATGCATTAAGAACTTCCAAAATCATCAAAATCGACCCGGTAGTTTTTTCTATTTTGGAGGCAACAGGAAAATCATTTTTTGTCAAATTATTCAAAAACTGAGTTCGTCTATCTCAGTCGTTTTGCAACCTAGAAATTTCTTTAATAGCTCATTTTAAAGAGCTTCAAAATTCATGAAGAAAGTTATTCTTGTACTTTTTTGATTATCCTTATAGTTTCTGTGTAAAATGCATCGGCGGCATGATTTTCCTGTTAGGCCTACCTCCAAAATAGCAAATTGCATATACTTGTGTCACGCCTACAGCTCGTTATACACAATCAAATTTTCTGATTTTTTTTTTATAAATAGGTAAAGCACCATAGATGTGCCTTTAATATTTCCCAAATCGATTCCTAATAAGGGTTACTTGTACTTGATGTATTTTTGACACTGATTTTTCTAAATTTTCAAATCTTGTGTGTCCCACAGAGCCCGTTGAAGTTATTCAATTTTTCTGAAATTTTGCATGAAGCTCACTTGAGTACCAAGGATTTGCCTTTTGCACTTTTTAGATAGTTTTTCAAAATTTTGGGGCCCCAAATGGGGGGGTGCAGGGTCTAATTTCAAAATTTTCAAAATTTGGCGACGACTTGCACTAGGAAACACTATAACGAACTAGTATTTCAAATTTCATCAAAATCGACCGGGTAGTTTTTTCTATTTTGGAGGCAACAGGAAAATCATTTTTTGTCAAATTATTCAAAAACTGAGTTCGTCTATCTCAGTCGTTTTGCAACCTAGAAATTTCGTTAATAGCTCATTTTAAAGAGCTTCAAAATTCATGAAGAAATTTATTCTTGTACTTTTTTGATTATCCTTATAGTTTCTGTGTAAAATGCATCGGCGGCATGCGCAACATCAAAGGGAAGTTGTGCAGAGAAATATATGCAGTGCCGTTGGTCTTTCGGTTTGGGGTTTTTCGCAGACCTACCGGTCTGCATGATACGGTATGTGTCACGAGACAGCTGCGCAGTAACTCTGAGCTCAGATGACGTCACTGACACCGTCTCATGCTTCCCGCCTAGCAGAAGCAGATTGACTTGCACTAAATATTTACGCAAACAACGATTTGCTGGGTTCGTTATGTGTAATGTTTACACAAATGTGTGCGTGATATGTAGTATAGTTTTCTTCTAAACAGTGTATATAATATTTTAATTTTAAGTGTGTGTATATTTAAGTGTTTTATAACAAAATGCCTTGTTGTGCAGTTGCCGGTTGCACCAATCATACGGATCACGCAAAGAGGTTAGGAATTTCCTTTCATAAATTTCCTAAATATAAACTACACAAACATTGGGTATATTTTTGTAAAAGGAAAGATCATTTTAATTTACTTACAGCTCGGATTTGCTCTGAGCATTTTTTAACGACAGATTTTGGAAGAGACTTAAAAAGTGAACTATTAAACAACAAACCTACTTAAAAAAACACATTTTAAAACCCAAGACAGTTCCAACGCAAAAAAATACCAAATGCAACCCCCCCCACATTATCTCAACGAGCTGAAAATCGTGAATCTACAAATATTATAAAATCTTTGCTACATGATTCAGCGGACAGTGTAAATATTCAAAACACACCTGATGATCAGGAAGCTAATTCTTCCAATTTAAATTTAACACCACCTATACCTGGTGATTTATCTACGGTAGAGGCTCTTTTATATGAAAACGACAATATTTAAAAAATATATAATAAATTACTTGCAAATAAATTGAACAATGCTACTTTACTTATATCAAAACTCAAACAATCATTAGAAAAATATGAAAGATATTTACCTTATGTCAGCAGCAATATGTATTAAAGGGGTAATGTACAAACTGGTCGGCTGATGATGTAGCAAAAGCAGTAACTATCAGATGCATCTGTAAAAAAGGATTATCATATCTAAGGGAAACATTAAAATATCCCCTCCCAAGCGAGACTACCATAGCAAGGCGGAATCTCAATTTTCAACCCCTCCTAGATTTTTAGACATTATTATGAATATACTTAAAGGGCAAGCTATAATATATGAAGATTTTCATAAGGATGTTGTCATCAGTTTTGACGAAATGGAAGTTAATTCAGACATCTGTTATGATCGTATTGAAGACAAGTTTAGAGGCCCACATGTGAATGTCCAGGTCATGATTATTCGTAGCCTAACACGGAAATGGAAACAGCCGATTACAGGTACAGTACCTGTTTTGTTGTATTTACTATTTGTTATGCTATTGTTATCACTTAATATTTGACCTTGAATATTTTCATTTTAGGTTTATTAATTGGGTTTAGGTCATTCATACTATTAATTTCAAACAAATCAACAAAATGTTTCCTTAAATTTTTGTATAAATATGTAAGTACATCTTTTTACAATTAATAACTATGCATTTACTTTCGATAAAAAAGGTTTTACTATAAAAAAATTGCACCTAAAGATTCCCTAGAGTATATATGTAATCCTATGAAATATTGTATATTTTCCGTTCACCCAATAGTCGTGAAGGGTGATGTTTTTAAGAAGCTAGTCACTGGCGAAATCGAATCGCTGTAGAGATGCCCGCGCTTCGGTGTCAGTGACGTCATAGCCACCAACGACCTGCGCGTGACACTTGCCGTCTTGTTCTAGTTACCGTGCTACAATTCATAGATTTAGTTCTAATTCCAATATTTACTCTGTGCTACGTATAACGTGTGTGCTAATATTTCCCATGATTATATATTATCAATGCTGTTTATTGTTAAAGTTTTCAGGATAACATTTCATCTCTTTAAACAGTTATTAATACTAAATAATAAGTTTAAGTCTTTAAAACAAAAGGTGTATGGAACAAGTTCAGTTTGTTATTATCAATAAAGTATTCTTTAAACACTCTCGTTATGAAACTCATCAAAACTTATCGTGATCAATGTTAAATTAGTTTATTATAACAAGATTGCTTCTAGTTTGTATTGTTATTGTACTCTTAGAAGAGTATTCTAGGTGAAATCAATATATTTTAATGTCTTGGGAAAAAATAGTTAATAAAAGTAGTATCACATTTTTATATATTTTGTCTATAACGTAAAATTTATTGACCTACTTGGTCATTTCAATTATTAGTATTTCTTATAAATTAAAAATCTCTGAAATAATGCCTAAAAATGTATACAATGTGAGCTGTGAGCATAGTATAAAATTACTTGAAATATAATGTTATTTAACAAATATACCAATTCAAAATAAACAAAGAACTAATAAAGCTTATAAATTACATTTTGCGTAATATAAACTTTTCCTTCACCAACTTAGAGAAAACATTAAAATTCGTTCAGTGATACTATCCATATTTCTGTAATTTAAACAAATTTAAATTAAAAGGACCATACGGCCTACTAATATTTTTTTAGAAATTTAAATATAAGGAACATGTAATTGAGAGTAAGCAGCAAACCTGCATAAAACAAATATTTTTAATTAATTCTTAAACACTTGAATAAAAATATTATAGGTCCTACTAAGGCAATTTACGAAGAACAAAAATTTACTTTATCAGAATAATGAAGGCCAATTTATCTACATCCAGTCTTGCATTACCTATATATATCAAAAGTGTAACCTTTTAAAATACAAGCACTATTAGAAATGTGATTAAATCAGGTTTGAAATTATAATGATTAGTATAGTTTCTAATGTAATGCCATTTCATGTATTGTTTGTGCCAATGAAATGTTCCTGTTTCCTAAACTTTAGGAAATCTACTTTGGGTGATAAAAGGGTCACATATTTTACTACTCTTAAAATTACCTGAAAATAAATAAATAATCGTATATTTCCAATTTTAGATACAAATAACCTATTGGTAAGAATATCATGATAAATCTAAATAATAATTTTAACCATAGAGATATCTGTATATTATTAAACAATATTAATTAAAAAAAAAATAATCCAATTATTTTACAATACTTTTAAATGATAGAAATTACTATCGTGATAATTTTCTTATAAATGAATGTATTCTCATGACATAATATTATTTTTATGCATAAGACTCGTGCAAACATTTCTGTTGCAACAAACTGACAAAAAGAAATTCTTTTAAATGTTTTCAGTACTCTAATAATTACTTTGGAACGAAATGTGATCTTATAATATACAATACAAATATTTAATATAAAATGATAAATAATTTGAGTTAACATTATCTGTTTATTTGTCAATTACATACATTTTATTTTAAAAGAATACTAGGGGCTCTGCCCCTGGACGCTCCGCGTCCCAACCCCGGCTCGGCCTTCGGCCTCAGATGGCTGCTTCGCTTCGCTCGCAGGTGGAAAATTCGATAAAGAATCTCGTTAATCTTTTGCTCGTTTGTACATAGGTGACCGAGCATAAATTAGCTGTTTTATTTGGCAGCTGACTCAAACTCATTAAACATTATCTCCATAAGATTAACATGGGAAATTTGAAGGATTGTATACCGGGGCTCCTTCTCGGGTGAATAGCGGCTGAACGGATGATAATATATAAGAATTGACATATCTGTGAATGATTATGTTCAGTTTTTTATCCAAATTAGCTGTTTTATATATAATAGGTTTGTAACAACCAATGTTTGAATTGAATTAAAATATAGTTAGCATTTTTCGTTGATTTTTGTTTGTGTTTGTTTTTAGTTTGTCAATGTAACCTCAAAAAGGTAATACTACATTTGATACTGATTTGATCCAAATCAGTTGTTGATCAAAATCAGCTGTTTTAAGCTTTTCATACGAACAGCTGTTTTTGTGTCCTTGATAAAATCAAAAGAAATATTTCTTCTTCTTCCTTAAGATTGACCTTCCATAAGATTAACATTGAAACTTTGAGGGCCACTGGGGCGTAGCCCTAATGTCCTAGGACTTCGGTAAATGCTTGATGACATATCTACAGGTAATAAGACACATTTTAAAACAAAAATCATCAAAATCGGTCCATTAGGAGAGGCTGGGCGATTGGAAATAGGTTTTGACCAAATTCTTTTAATATATATAGATATATAATATTTATAACTAGCAAATTAAATAAAGTCTAAGACTACAATATGAACAGTAATTTATTTCGTTTTGTCAATCAATTAAATTGTTGTTTATAATTTACAATTTATAACTTTGGAAAATCCATAACGTAGTTTACACAACTATTTCTTGCTACTATCTTAATCCAATATTTTAGTACTGTCAAAGATCGTTATTCATAACATTTAAAAATGTGTTTTTATTATTTAGTAATGAAAAAGTTCGTGGTTGGAACATATCACTTCAAAATAGTTTATCTTATACAAAAAATATTAATATTAGCAGCGTTATATGTGTATGTATAAGTTACGTTATGTTGTTTATGTTAGACCAACTCAGTTTAAAACTCTTTGCATCCCGACATTTAATTTTCAATATGTTCCAAAAATCCCAACCATTATCTGCTATGTATGTGCATAGAATCCCGGGCTCAATTTAGCAAATTTTCAGTGTTTCGCAAAAAAATTTGTATTAAATTTATTTACTGATCAATTTTGATGATTTTTTTTTTATTTTGTGGAATGAAATGGTCTATAAGGTAGTATATTTTTAAAATAAGTGTAAATGCATGTTAGATATGAAATTTTTAAAATTGTTACTTACCAAAAAAAAATGTCCAGAAATTTTCACTTCATTCTTGAAAATGACACACAAAAAAAATTATCTTGAACACTTTTTTCCACATAACAAAATAACTAAACAAACTAAAAAGTTTCAAAACAACAACGTACACCAAGCACAAGTAAAGTTATTTACATCTGACAGATGACAAAAGCACAGCCACGTCTATCACAAAAATCTTCGTCGTAGTGAACATAGAGGTAATTTATAACTTAAGTAAATATCATAGAGGTAAATAGAACAGCTCTTTCCGATTCCATTGATATATAATAAACATAGATTCACTAATGATTTGTATTTTACATGATTTTTTTTCTAAACGTCCTTTTTTACGGACGTTGGGATTTTATGCACATACACGTGACGTCCGTAAAAAAGGACGTCGGGATTCAACGGACATACTCATAACGTCCGTAAAAAAGGACGTCGGGATGCAAAGGGTTAATGTAAACATTTTTAATTTATTATATTTTCAAATGTATTCACCATGTTATATTAAAACTGTTGAAATAAGTGAAAATTGAGATTATAGTATTTACCGAAGTAAATATTAGTGCAGTTGTAATATTAAATATGCAGAAATGAAACCCAGTATTAGTTTTGAATGAAGTTAACGCCATATTAAAACATTGTATGTGTTTGCACTGAACTAAAATAAAACGTTAAATTTAACTGATTTGAAAGTTAAAGTTGTAAGCCTGATACCGGGAAGTGTCTATAAAGTAAGTACATTTGCAATGTTAAATCAGTGTCAGTAATGCATTTGTTCAGGTAGTTGCTAGGTATTGTAAGAAACCAAGTTGCATATTATAAGGAGAACTAATACATATATTTTGAAATCATTTTATGATTCTAGGTACGTTTAAAAAATATTATTATTCGTTAAAGTTTTAAATAAAAATGCGTTACATGTATACACAGAGTGTTTTCGAAATTGAGAGCCACTACTGCAGAGTGGGCGGGGCGTAATAATTTTTGTCCTGCCGTAGCAAATTTTAATTGCATGTTTGAGTAAAGTGGCTGCTTTTTAGCTTTAGTGAGCTATACGACAACAAAGAATTTATGATAGAAAGTTAAAACATTACTTATGCCATACTAAATTATTAATACAAATTATTATAGTTCTTTTAAAATGGTAGTAGACTCAGATGACGCTACTTTCTTCTACAAAATACTGTCAAGATTTTTACAATTTAATTAAAATCCAAAAAAATTATTAATGTAAAGAATGTGGGAGTCATATCTGTATGCACTTTAACACAGATTGATAGATTATACAGATTTCATAGAAAATATTCTCCTTTAATGGTATAAATCTACTTAAAATTTGTTTAAAATGTAATAATCATTTAGTCGAGTCATGTTAGAGAAATTACCTAAAAGAACTATTATAAGCTAGGGATTTGTTATCTATGTTGTATTTAACTACTGTAATAACATACTAAAAGTCCTAGCAAAAAAACCTGTGCTTCGGCCGCCACCATTGAAAATGGCGTCCAAAAACCAGTTCCCCCAACTCGAAACTATTCATAATATAAAAAAAAAACTTATAAATAACTTTTTTTACAAAAAGAGCTACAACTTTGGTCATAGCATTTTGAATAAAATGAAACGTTAAGCCATAAAGTGCAATATTTGGAAAACAATTTTGGGAAAACACTAATTCCCGTTAAGGGAAGTTATAAATACATTTGTAACAACAATTTTTTGTTTTAATTTGCAGACTGGAATTTCATGAACAGTTTCAGACCAATAATATAACTTTTCTCTTTTCATTTATATTTTATGTGATTTTTTTTATGTTATACTGCTGTGATGCCTTCGATGCATTTCGCTATCAAGCTAGGCTGCCATAATAAACTGAGTTTCCCATGATTTGTTGTACTGTATTGAATTTTTTGTATTGAGATTTATGTTGGAACCCATGATGGTGATCTATTAAACTTTTGCACTCTATTTATTTGAAAATTGGCTCCTCCACCAGATAAAATTAAAATATGACTGTTTGAAGAAATATTTTTGTAAATTCGCAAACAAATAGTATAATCAGCAAACATAGGCCTAACTTATTATATACATAATTTTGTTCTGAATAAACCAGAAAATAAGGGGAAAATGTAGAGATTTAAATACAAATTTTTCATTAAGTAGGCTTTTTTAAATATCACTGTTTAGAAAAATCGTTTAATTACGGTATTTTGTTTTGTAATGAAATAAAAAATGAAGAATAATAGAGTTTAGAGCTTTGAAAACACTTTTATACACTAAATGTGACAATAAAAAATAATTTTTAAAATAATCTTGAGGTTTGACAAAATTATTTTATTGAATAATCCTATTTTAAATATATTAGGTCGACCAAGTAAAAAGAAAATTTATGAACTTAAAAGTAGTAATAAAAGTATTCAGATCTTTGAAAATACGGTTTCCAGTAAATATGTCAATAATTGTATTTATATTTTTTATTCAAACATTTATTTTAACAATATTTTTTTGTGAAATAATTATGCATAACCATGGTAACATATAGTTTACAAAGTTGCCATTTTTTAACACAAAAAAAAGAAAACAATAAATCAAAAACAAGATTACTACATCATTTACATAAAAAAAATTTACACATAAGCGCTTTACAAAAAACTGCAAAATAATAACGTATACCAACATTTTATAATCATAAAACAGCCTAATAGCTCGTTTGTTTATTAAGCGCATTATTACACAATACTAAACATTATGTTATATTTCAGATATGTTTATTTAAAAATCTTAATATACGTTAGTATTGATAAAGACTACTTACTTCTTTATATACATTATTCTAAGCTACTGTCGTTCTTAATTCAGTGTATTATTTTGATTTTAACAAAATAACTATTTGTTGTAAAAACATAAGTTCAAGTTAACAGCATGACGACGACCAGAAACTTTAGCTTTCAAGACCAGAAACAAGCTATTTTCTTATTATAATTCTCCTTTAAAGATGAGAAATCGTCAGCCTAAAGTAAAAATTTGCCATATTGTGAAAAGTGGGATTTGACTGCACTTGAATGTGTTTAAAAGTCAAATGCGTTGTTTAAAAACATCTGATTTATTTGATTATTATTTATAAATAGTTGTAATAACAACATTTTTTGTAATGTATTTTCTTATTCGTTTTGCTTATTTTTTGCTTTATTATATTTATTAAAATATTACAATATTTATAATATTATTGAATTATTTTTTTATGAAATTTCCTTTTTTACCGCGACAACTGATCCGCAAAGTATTTTCTTTATCATCAAGATAATTTAATTTGATTATCTGAATACTTTACACAAACAGTAACATACATTTTCATTTTATGTTTTATCTCTTACATCAAAAACTTTAATTTACAGTTCAAAATTTTAAGAATGGTTAATCTTTACGCATGCAAATATATTCGATTCTCAATTAGTGAAATAGTTGGAAATTATCTATATTATAGAGACATAGTGTATTTCTAAATGATAATAGACTATAAAATAAGCTAAGCATAAATCTTAAAATATAAATTAGTTAGAGAAACGGAAATATTATAATAACGCAGATATTTGATTAATTTCTAAATTTAATTTTCTCTTGACAGTAAATTTAAATGTTTTGTATAGTTTCATTTTGTAAAGGATAAATAAATAAATCCCTGAAAATGTTAATTAATAGTTGTAAGGATGTATTTACATTTGGTCAATTTGACTACATAATTAGATCTACCCTTAACAGTATATTTTCGTAAATGATGTTTTTGTAATGGTCTTATACTTCTTATTGCATAGAATGTTCTCTTTCAAAGCAAAATATCTTACTTTAAGCCTGTGATATGAAACCAACTGTAATAATGTTGATAAGAGAACACTTTTAAAGGGTTATATTTTTAAAATGTGATTAAAGAATTATTATTGAATTTTACAACTAATTGCACAAGATTGATAAAAGGTGCAAGAATTTAAAGTTATTGCACCCGATTGAACCAGTCGATACAGGAAATTTCTGTTCGTGCCGGTCCCAACGGTAACGATACTCTCTTGATAGCTTTGGTGCCTCTTTCAAATCCAGTTTCGAGGCAGAAAATATTCCCAAAGCAATTGTTTTTATAATAATATGTGTAATATAATTCAATATTAAATACATTTTTTTATAATTTATACTCCCGGGTAATTCTAATACCAGAATTGAATTCGGTATTCCCGAAAACCGAGTTACGATTTTCATGGACGCTGCAATCCCCCCCCAATCACCCCCCGGAAACCCCCGCAGAGCCACCCCCGAGCGCCCCCGGGTAATTCTAATGCCAGAATTGAATTCGGCATCCCCGAAAACCCTCGAGTATTGATTTTCAAGCAATTTTTCCGAGTTCCCAGTCGTTCTTATAATATTGCAAGTAATTATGCAATTTAAAAATGCATTTATTGCACCAGAATGCATTTTTTCGAAAAATGACATAACCACACCATATAGACTGTTCCTGGGAGCTTTCTGAACACAATGCAGAAAACACCAATCTCGATATCTGCTGGTTCTAAAAATGTCTTTATTTCGGTCGATTTTGATCTAAATGCCCTGGACTATAGTGGTCGAACCAGTTAGGAAGCATCATCGCGTCTCCTCCGAGACAGACAACCAGAACCGCAATTTTATTGTGAACCCGCCTTCTCACCTTCACAGCAACTGTATCCGGAAGAGCCACATATAGTTACAGTTCACAAAATAAAGTCGGTATGAAATATAACAATATTATCGGTAAATCGCCACAACATTGGTCCCTCAGCCACCGGATAGGTTGCTCTAACGCCCTTACGTCTGTTAAATTGGGGGAAAAAATTAACATTTTGTGAATTTAAATTGTGTTTTTTTACACAAACATTTTCTCAAAATTATATTGACATTGATTTAAACTTATTATTTTAAAACAATAATCGCATTTATTTGGTTGTATTGTGTATGCTTACTTTAGTAATTAAAGCTGAATTCTAGTTATTACGCGCATTTTGTAGATTGTAGATTAGTGAAGCCAGCTTAGGCTTAAGGGTCGGCTTTAGCTGTCGGCCATATTGGCTGACCCTCCATAAGACCAATGTTAAATTAAAATCAAAATTTGTCCTTTATTTTTGATCGGAAAATTATAAACGATATGTCATTTTAAAGATATGGACAATAGGCATGCAAATGGCTTTTTAAAAACTAAGAAAAATATTTTGTTTAATAATTATTAACAATTTAAAACATTAATTTTTAATATTTTTTTATGTTGTCACTATTAATTATAGCGAAAAACTACCAAGCCATTTGCCTAAAAAATTTCGTCCCCAAGATTTTGGTGTTTTTTTTAAACGCTATTTGAACAGTTTTAAATGGATTTAGGCTGAGCAATGTCCGTGTAACCTACCGCCGGTATAGGGTGATTTTAAATATTTTTACGTTGTAACTATTAATTATAGCAAAAAATTACCAAGCCATTCGGATGAAGAATTTTGTCCCCAAGAGTTTGGTATTTAAAAAAAAAACGCTATTTGTATAATTGCGGGTTTAAATGGATTTAGGATGAGCAATGTCCGCGTAACCTACCGCCGCTATAAGGAGTCGCAGGTTGCTTTCTGTTTTACTAGAGCCGACCCTTAAGTAGGCCTGAGCAAACATTCCTATCTGAGGACGGACTTTCAATAAGCAAGCAATTCATTGAATCTATCTAGCTACAAGATATTTATGGTTTATTTACTTTATGAGTTAATATTTTAAGGAAAATGAAGATGTAAAATTAATGCTTATTGATTTCTGTGTGAAGGTGCTAAATACTTCAAGTACAAATTTTATAAATAGGGCACACATTTTAGGTCCTAAAGGGGATAATAAATCAATAATTGCACACATTCCCTATGATGATGATATACATGGCATCCTAAAAAATACTTACAAACTGAAAGGTACGGATTATGTCGTTCATAAGGATTTTGCACTGGAAACCAGGAAAAAACGAGGGATATAAATGGCGTTTAGAAGAGAGATACAGAAGACAAGTAGCAACACTAGAACTATGGTGGTGGTGGACCGGCTGATAGTGAATGGGGTGTTATATTCATTGAATGAAGAGATGGTGCTGAAGTCTAATAGTAATGGCGGTGTTCAAGAATTGTCGCAGTTATTGGGAAGAAACGTTTTAGAAGTTGTAAACAGTGTTGTGGAGAAAAGTGTAAACAGAGGGGCGAATGTGAGGGTGGATGCGGTATAGGAGGAGGTCGTTTGCCAGAGTCGGAGTGTAATGGAAAGTAAAGAGGTAACAATTTTGAGTTATAATAATGCGGGTTTAATTAATAAAACATATCAGTCAGTCAGATTTTTGTAATTTTGTTATGAGTTATGATGTTTTCCTCCTTTTCGAGACGTTTGTAGAAGAGGACGAAATAAAAAAGTGGAGGAATCTTTTTCCCGGTTATAAGGTGGTATGGCAGCCTGCGTTAAGGGTCTCAATTTTTGGGAGAGCTAAGGGAGGTATGGTAATGGGTGTCAGAAAGAAGTTGAGTAATTCTATACATTTTATTAAGTTGAATGGTTGGGAACTTATACAAATTAATATTAGGGATAGTCCATTAACTCTGGTGCCAGTCTACCTTAATGGGAGTAAAGAGTCGGAATGGGATGTAGATTTTTTTTAGGTTAGAGAGTTTAATTAATGATTTGACAGAAAATAGGATTATTTTGATAGGGGATTTTAATGGTAGAGTTGCTGACAGGCAGCTGGTACCGGGTGAAGATATGCGCGATAGAAAGCTAAATAAGAAAAGATGCTCAAAGGATATGGTTATAAATGGGAAAGGGAAGAAACTGATAGATATGTGGGAAAATATGGATTTAATTTTATTAAATGGTAGGACGGAGGGGGATAAGAATGGAGAGTTTACGTATATAGGGGGGCTGGAGCCTCAGTAATAGATTTTTGCTGTGTTTCAACGGAGGCACTAGAATTTGTAAATGATTTTTCAGTGTTAATTAAGCATTATTCAGACCATATGCCAATTGAATTGATTTTGGATGTGGGTGAGAATATTACCAGACGGGAGATATTGCCTCTTCTTCCAAAATTGAAATGGGCGAAAAATGATGACATCTCATTTAAAACGAAATTACGTGAAATATGTAAATGTAAAAATGGTTCATTTGGTATTGTAAATACAGAATGCCAAACATTACGTGATATGATTTGCAAGGCAGCA
>JAGFPH010019212.1:0-15488 GCA_018207615.1 Philaenus spumarius
CCGAGCATTAACTAAAATCATCATTAAAATTTTATTTAAATTATAAACTTTTGATAGCTTTATCGGGACAAAGGACGTAAGCCCAAGGTTGCGTCAAGAAGACAGCTGAGAAGACGAAAGTGTAACACATAGCAGAAAATCGTCGAGATAAGCAAAGTTCCCTATATTTGTTATCATTCAGCTCAGAGCCCGATCACGAAGTACAGTCACATTTGCTTGATGGGGTATAGTCTTTACCGCAACGCACTCGTTACCAGTTCATTTGTATTTTTGTGATAAGTGTGTAATCATTATAGTGTCACATCTGTGATAAAGATAGACAACGCCAAATGTTTTTCATACTGTGTTTTTTCTATTATTTTAAGAATTATATTATGACTACAGTCGTCAACATTCTATTCTACAGTATAACAGCGCTCTAGATTTATTGCTATACTTTCCTTAATGGTAGAAAGAAGAAATTGTTTGCATTTATTTCGTACAAGGTACTCAGAAAACGTAAACTAGATTTGCATTTTGTCGCATGTTACCAAGGCTAGAAATGATAGCACAACCATGCCAACAGTTAATAACCATTTTCGTTAACAAAACGACCTCATTTATTGTTAGTTGTGTTTATAAAAAATGCGCAAAAGCTCCTTGCCTGATAGTTTTTGTATTTTACATACCTATTTGCTACCCTTAAAGTCACTATGGATATCGCTTGGTAAAACAGCCAGACTGCAGTCTATGACGTTCTCGTAGTCGCCGAACGCAACCTTTCGAACAATAGCGAGAATTTGCATACATTTGCATATTCGATTATTTAATACACTTAAAATCATCCAATCGTAATAAAACCGGCAACGTTGGAAAGGAAATGAATTAAACTTTAATTTTTGCATTTAAAAAAACTTTTTCGTAAAACGTATATTTACATACCGGTACGTAATCATCGTTTTAAAATCGTAGATTGGTTTAAACCAATAGCTGCTCGTGGATTCAAATACAATTACACTAATTTCCCACTGTTTTAACCTCCAAGACCCTCTACAGAAATATTTTGATCAAAATTATAAAGATACCATGGGATTCGTCAAGATTTGAACTTTTTAAAACTGCCTTCCAATCAGGTGTCACTATTTTACACTATTTATGATCAATATTTCTGTAAACCCTTGCGATTGGACAGTTTTTAACCAATGAAACACCACATTTGTCAACCGAGATTACGAAGGCGCTAAAATATGATTAACAGGTGTCTTTATACAATTCTGTTGAGAAAAGCTCGATCTTTCATTCTGTGCGAAGTAAATTGGATATAACCTGTTATATGTTATTCAAACAGCAGTGGAAAGTACATTGTTTTCGTGAATTAGAACGGTTTCATGGGATCGTCTGATCGTCTCATTCCCACCCTGTTCAACGGATATTTTTTGTATATCCTTTATCGCCACGTTAGATTAGAAGTTTCATTAGATTGATCTCATTTTTATTCAAGTAAAGATAATTCAAACACTTTTATGAACTAAGAAAAGACTAGTTTACAGTTCTTTTCTTTGATTTATTCTCTATACTTTGTTATAATAATATTTCATTTTGGGGCAAAGCATGTATTAGTAAATTACGTTTCAAACTAGGCCTAGTTTTGTTAGCAGTCTTGTAGTTGGAACATATAAACTGGTGTTTTCAAAATAAGAAATTTGAAATTGATAAATGTTTTTATACAGTTATATTTAGAACAAAATTACAAAACTTTTTTACACTTATGAAAAAATTGTAAAAAAAATGTTTACTACTTGTTATGTAGGCCTAAAGTTGAACTTTTTTCTTTCGTTACTGAACATTTTTTGTTTCTTTAGCTAATAACTTTTACAATTTTAAATCAATATTTTTTTTTAATGCACATGTTGATTCTTTGAACCTTTCTCTACAAAAAAGATTCAGAACACTTTTGGATTGGGATAGAATTACTATTTTTAGAGATTTTTTAAAAATATGTTTGCAAAACCCTAAAACCGGCTCGCCAATTTTAGCTATTAGCCATGGTGGTTGTAGGGTAAACTCAATAACAAGAAAAATCTCCATTAGTTGGACTATTAATATTATGATGTAGTATGTTTAGTAAAAATTAAATATCAATAGGATATTTAACGGTTATGTAACCGCGTTAAGAAAACTGTTTTTGTAAGAAACCATGACAGACATAATATACAAATTGTTTGAAGTTGCAATACTTTTAACGCTTTTTATACATTTTCCTAAACAAGGGTTCAGTTAATTAACTAAATTAAAATTGAAAGAACATAGAACCAGGACAGAGATGGGAATCCATGATCTTTGGCTTTGCCAGCTACAAGTTTTCCAGTCGAGCTATCCAGGTCGTATCGGTTTTGGTTCGATAATCAGTGTTATATTTCACTTGAATGTTTGGCTGTATTTAGTGAACTATTATTAATTCAATAATTGCAGTAAAAACCGTACAAGTGAGATAACATCGACCAATATCGGTTGATATCAGGGTAGCTCAGACGGCAGAGCATCATGACGGAAACGTGAAGGTCTCGGGTTCAATTCCCGGTCTTGGTCTTTTTTTTTCCACTTGTAATTAAATTAAATTAATTGAACTATTTAGATTATATTTAACGTCAACGATATTAAAATTAAACCTAATTCTATTTTCCAACTAACGTTTGTATTGTAATAGCACCCAGTCCTCGTTTTATGTTATTTCACTTGGAATTTAGGACTTTTGAAGATATTTGATTGCCAATATTTCTTCTGCATTTTGTGTTAATATATTTATATAACAGTTTAACCAGTATGTGCAACAAAAATCGCCAAAACGACAGTTTAATACTTATAACGGTTATTGTAAGAAAGTTGTAATAATAGTCATGCATATAGTTAGACAGAATTAAGTAGAATGTACGTCTTTTCATTTGCAAACACTTCTGCTCTCTGTTTTGGTTTATCTCCAACGGTTTAGCCCGAGATCGTCAAGGAGGCATTCAAACGATGATTTGTTTAAAGACGTTATAGTTTTAAAATTACTTCTCAGCTGCGTATTCTTTACGTATGGACGAAATCAGCTGTTATAGATTTTATTGTTTTCAATTAGTTTTATTTACTTCGTTCTTCAAAAGGGACTAGTTTGGTCAACAAACTGCAGTGCATAAAATCAACAGTTTCTAGAACCTCAGAAGTTTCACTTCTAACGCACGAGGGTCTCAAGCACTTTTTTTAATAAACTATAGGAAACTTACGTTAAGTTCTTCATTTTTTTAGTTAATATTATTTTACTTAATCATTTTATTTTTTTTTAAATAATGTATATTTTTGCTAATGTTAACAAAACAATTAGTTATTTTTCAGGAGAAATTTTGCGAAACATGCAAAAAGTAAACTGCGGGTCAAATCTCATTTATTACCATTTATCAGTCAAAAGTAGATCTTAGTTGTTTCAAAATTTGGAGCACACAACCTAAATGAAAAATGATTTATACTACTATTTATTTTATTCAAACAAATTTTGTTATTCTTAATAATATTGTGACGCTGAACATCATGTAATAGGTTCGAACATCATCAACCTTCTCTACAAACTCTGCCTCATCGTAGTTATTATCTCCAGATAATTTTGTTTATCCATTTCACATTGATATCGACCCTGGTATAAATATGTGCAATATGCGGTCCTGCGCACTGGTCTACACCCATAGATATAATACCGACCTGCAAACCATCGCATATTAATGGTCCGCCACTGTCTCCTCCGCAAAACCCATTGCTTCCCTTAGGATCTATGGTGCAGAAGTGAGATGCCCTACACAAGCCCAGATCTTGATAAATACTTTGTCTTCCACTTTTCTTAAGTTCTTTGATACATTGTTCATTACTGATAGCCTTTACACTTGCGACCTTTAATCGTTCCGTGAGGAAATCAATTTCATCACCTTTATCAATTTCTGTAAAGCCCCAACCTAGGATTTTACACCCGGTACGTCTCAAATTGAATCTATGTCTTGGGTTCAGAACGACAGAGCTCGGAAGTCTGACACTGGATATTCTTTTGTTAAACTTAAGTGGTTTTTTTAACTCCAAAATGGCGATATCATAATTTAGACGGCACCTGAAAGTAAAAAATCCAGATATTAAAGTGATATTATATAGTTAAGATTCCGAAATGTATTTAAGTTTATTTGGTTGAACTACCCGAAATCAATTTTGAAAAAATCAAAATGGCTGTAACTCAAAAGAATTTTAAATATCGTTTGAAAGCTTATTCAATTTTGAATCTAAAATGAATAATAATTAATATTTTTTTTAATAGTTCAGCAAAATGGGGCAAAATCGGAAAACACTATTTCGTTGTTTTAGGCTGCCATTTTTAATTGGTTAAAGATAACGATGTGCAAATTTCACCGTTGGTTTTCTTTTGAAATTCTAGATCGAAATGATGTATCACATGCCCATCTTTTCATTTAAAAAATGTAGTTCATTCCAAGGTGGTGAACACAAATTTTAAACTCACCAAAAAGTGGTTCTTTTATGGTTGTGAATAACTGCTTTTATTTCTATCTCATAAGACTCGTACATACATTGCCACGATGGCCGTGATTGTTAAGGCGTCAAAGCTTTATCAATCGTCATGGCAACCATCAATGGCAAAGTTCCGGGTTCAATTCCCATTGACCCCGAATAATTTTCTAAATGGTTTCTTAACAGACATAATTGGCTGTGGTTCGGATTCCACGTTAAACTGTAGGTCCCGTCTTCATTAGCCTTAAGTGCAAAATTAAGTGCAAAACAGCAGGACGTTAAACACAAAAAAAACCTCGTACATTTTGAAATATTAAGCTGTTTCCAGACTTTTCAAACACCTATATATACAATAGGTGTTTTTGTATATATACAATATATATTGCAACGGATGGGCCTTATGCAATGTGTGAAAAATTGAGTTTTGCAATAAAATGCAAAAATCAAGATTTCATAGCAGAAGTTGAGGTGCACCCTATACTTAAATAGATTAAAAGAAGACAAGTCCAGGCTGAATGTACTGAGTCAACAGATATGGACTTTTGTCCTGGAGCTTGTTTCAAGTTGTTTAAAAGAATTAGAAAAATTAGTTGTTTTATACAGGAATAAGGTGTTAAATAAAATTACAAAATTGATGAATTTTATGGGTAAACGGGAAACACGGGAGGTGTAGACATTGGCCATGGAAATCACAATTTTGTAAATTAAAAAATGGTAAAGTTATAAAGGGTTAAAGTTATAGAAAATTCTCAAATTTGACCAAAAGTAAATGAAAAAGATATTTTTGAAAAGAGTAAGAGAAGTGGAATAAAAAATGTTAAATAACAAATTAAGAAATTTTTGGTATTGTAGAAGTTAGAGATAATTGTTAAAGTTTGAAGGTGAAAAAGCACCTGAAAAAATGAAAAAGTAAAAATGAAAAAGTAAACAAGTATTAAAGGAGTAAAAGTTTTATAAGATAAAATTTTGTAAATTGTTAATTAATTAAAATAATAGGTGAAAAGGTTCACACCTATATTTTGCTAAAAATAAAAGGAAAAAGGTGATAAAATAAATAACCTAGTGTTAAGAAAGTAATAATAAAATAAAATTGTAAATCTCAAGCTTAAGTATCAATTTTTCAAGTAAAATTTCAAATCCAAAAGTAAATGTTAAAATAGGCAAATTTACAAGTCCCAAAAGCAGAAGAAAAATCATCGGACAGAATTGAAATTTTGGCTAGTAAACTATAAAACCATAAACAACAGATAAGAAAAAAGAAAAAAGATTTTCTCTCAAAAACAGAAGAGTGTCCGCGAGGAAAAACCGCGGAAAACGCGAAGTCGCGCCGTAAGCAAATTAAACGTCGTACGCCCATCACTCAAGTTTTAGAAGAAAGAAAAATGTAACAGGAATAAGATTACGAAAACCGCAATTCTATAAAACAAGTTCCAGAGAAACTACAGGGAATATAAGTAAAACAATGGGACAGTATGCCAGTAGAGGGAGTAGCTGATAGCAAGGTGAGATGTCAAACTAGGAAGTTAGTGGGGGTAGTACCAACCCAAGAACTTTAGAAAAAAATACAAGTCTAATGGCGAGATGGCGAATAAGGTATAGAAAAGCAGGGAAATAGTTGGTACCCCGGAGGCGGCAAAACAGTCGATATAAGGAGAGTACAGCGTCAGAGGGAGGAGACTTTTCGTAGATACTTTGCGGAGAGAATTGTTCATATACTTTTTTTGGAGAGACGTCTCGAGAGTACTTCACAGTATAATTTTTCTCTGAGTAGGGATGTGCTGGACCAGTGTAGAATTCTCTCTTGAATAGATATGTGTTAGAAAAAATCTGCGATACTAAAGTAATGTATTTCTCAAGTAGAAGCAGTGTTTTATGAAGTCAGCGGTACGAAATGTGTTAATCGAGCAGTGAACATTTTAATTAATAATAATATTATGAAATATAATATTTCAACGAACCGTTTCTATAAAAATCCATCGAACTTATATACAATTTAAATAAATGAACGGAGATAGTGTTATATCGGTTATCATTACAGACAGTGAAAAAACAGTCGAACAATTTAAGTGAAAGAGGCTATAATTGGTTAATATAACAGGTGCGTCTAAACCATTGTAAATGACGTAGTCTACGACAATCACAGGACGGATGTAATGGCGATAACTGGAACACCGAATGGACTTTGAGGAATTACTGGAATAAAAAAGCGAAAACCAAATCAGGGTAGGCGCTAGAAGACTTCAGGGAAATTCAAACCAGGAGAAACTCAACCAGGCAGAATCTGAAACCACGGGAGACGTTCAACTACACCAACGATAACCGGACTTCAGGGAGGCTGTATTTCCATCAACATTCCTGGGAAAGCAGTTCAGAGTCAAGGGTCGCAGTAATAAAAGGTCTGTCAAAAACGTTACGATGTCCCCTATTAAAATATTGCCTGAGTTAAATTTAAATAATTATTGATACTGGATTGAGATAGTTAAATTAGGTTTTTCAAAATATAAAATTATCAATCTTGTAAATTAAATATTTAAAATCATTTTCATAATTAAATAATTAAATAATAAATATTAACAGAAGGCATGATTAAGTATGAATAAATAATAAACGGTTCTATCTAAAAGAGGTAATAAAGTGATGTAAATAGTAAATTTAGTTTAGAAATTTTTATTTTTGTAGTGGAAAGAACCACAAAGAATTTTGAGTTTTTTTGTTGAATAAATTCTCTTTTGATTTAAAATAATATAAATAAATTACCTTGTTCAAGAAATTCCTATTATCTAAGTATCCTATATGATAAGTTGTTTTCAGTGTATGATCAATATCGAAGGTTCACATAGCACAAATAATTTAATTATTCTAAGGTCAGTTCCACTGTTCTCAATCCTCAGAGATCGTCGTATAAAATTAAAATTAATTACTGAGCTGAGCATATTTTAAGTTAATAGTAACTTCAATAACTGGAAGAAATTTAATAAAATATTTTTCATTAAGGTGACTATAGGCATAGTTATCCTAACCAGAGTTATATCACCTAGGCTAGCAAAATTAATTTGCCTTATACTTCCAGTAGGTGGTATAATCTCTTTATTTTGTGACAAAGTAGGGAAATCCTACAGACAGACAAATTGTGCAAAGTTTGCACGCTCTATCGTCGCAAAATTTGCGCTCGCAACGTTAGCACGCGTCTGTCGTCGCAATATATATATGTTAATACAATGTGTATTTATTAGTAATACATCTGAAATGGACATTGTGCTTCCTCATTTCATAAGTTGTGTTAAAAAATTAACATTGTGATTCCTCATTTCGTAAGTTGTGTTAAAAAATGAACATTGTGCTTTCTCATTTCTTAAGTTGTGTTAAATTAAAAAGTTTAAAATTATCCCGTGTGGTCTTAAGCACACAATAACTTTTTTTGTTTGTTTGTATATTTCATTGATGCACTATTTTAAAGTTTGATTTTAAGTCCGTATATATCCATGGTTGGAATTTAATTATTATAATGATAATCATCAATTATAATGATAGTATTATCATAATAATAATCATTATAAAGAATGACTTATAATTAATTATCTCTTTATTGTAGAACTCAGCAGTATCAGACTTTTGTATTTCGCCCACTGCTCTTGGTAGTTTAATAATTCCGCTGATAAATACTTTGCACAGATAAATCAAAGTTAAATGTATGTTATCAAAAACATATATCAATAAATGTATTATACTATGTATTTCGTATGGAAAGTTTTAGTAACTTTGACCCCGTAAATTTTCGAATTTTTGAAAACTTTTCTTATCGAGTACTTAGGGCCCTAGCTAGAGGAAGCTACATACCAAATTTCATTACAATCCGTTTGGTGTTTTTTTAGTAACTTTGGCCCCCCCAAACCCCCTAAAATATTTATTTTTTCAAAATCTTTTTTAGCGGGCACCTAAGACGCTAAGCTACATACCAAATTTAATTAAAATCTGTTCGGTGGTTTTTGAGATATCGTGATGAGTGAGTGGTATTTGGATTTTATATATTACTAGCTGACCCGGCAATGCTTCGCTATTGCATAATTATTTTGGTGAAATAAATGCAACAAATGATGGTAATTTTGTGTGTCATAAGGATATGAATCGTAGGTTCTAAACCATGTCATTTATACCACTTCATAGCTGTACACCATTTACATGTCTTAATAGGACCTAGTTCAACTGTTTTGTCTTTGTGATAATCGGTGTTGCAGTTGCAGTGAAACCCTGACATTAATTTTTCAGACCATGAAAGCACCTTCATGTGACTTCTTTTAGAACTGTATTTTTGAAAGGCAGCCGTTTTGACCTGGTAATTTTGTTGACTTTGTTGGAAGCCTCACGATGCACGGCAGGATTTTTTTATTGTATCTTTTGACAGACTCCCTATGTGCTTTAACGCTATTAGTATTAGAAAAACGTTTTCGTCGTTTTCCCCACGTTTCTGGGTGGTTTGAACAATGGAACAATGATCTGACTCAACAGTATTAGATGACAAACACGGTTCCGTCGACTGAGAGTTTTGGAGATCATTGTCTGAAAGCTGCCCAATTTCCCCAATATTATCCTCCGCAATATAAGAGGGAACGGGAGTATCAGGAATAGAAGGGTTTAGAGGAATGAGAACATCAAAATGATAAACCCAATTGATGCACCAATGCCTTGTGGTCAGTGAGTAGGAAAGTGAAAGTGAGGGAAGGGCGGGAGGGGCAAATTACAGTTATTTGTGCCAGGTTTCTTGTTTCAAGGCTATATAAATTTAAGAAATCGTGATCAGTCTGTAGGCAACAAAATAAAAAATTAAATTTACCAATATTTTAAACCCTTTAAAAACATTTCGTAAGACTTATAACCGTACAATATTTTGTTTAATTGGAATATCTATCTCATAAATATTATATATTGTTTGAGATTTCACCATGTTTAGACAAATCGTTCATTAGATATGATGATAAATATATAGATCAGGGAAACAAAATATATAGATAGATGCCCCGATCAGGATTTGCATAAATCGATGGGGAAATTAAAGTTAAATATATATTAAAAACAAAAAATATCAATAAATATATTATAGTATGTTTTTTCTGGGGATTTTTAGTAAATTTTAGCCCCCAAAATCCCCTAAACTTTCGATTATTTTTAAACCTTTCATAGAAGAAGCTACATACCAAATTTCATTCCAATCCGTTTGGTAGTTTTGGAGAGATCGTGATTTAGTAAATTTGACCCCCAAACCACCCCTAAGATTTTTAATTTTTCGAAAACCTTTCTTAGTTAGCACATATGGCTCTAGAAGAAGCTTCATACCAAATTTCGTTCCAATCCGTTTGGTAGTTATGGAAAAATCGTGATTTAGTAACTTTGAAACCCCAAAACCCCCTAAGATTTCGAATTTTTTGAAACCCATTCTTAGTGAGCACCTATGGTCAGGAGTGCCCATCCCCCCCAAAGCCTATCGCGCAAATCCCCCCCAAAACATGTCTGTGGGTTCCCTCTCCCAAATAAAGTAGACATTTTATGCCACTCTAGCAAAAAAAAAAAAAAACTTAATTACGCATAATTGTTTTTTCTTTTCTTAAAAGTGTTATTTTTTTCTCTGAAAACAACCCATTAGGTAACTTAAAGTTTACAGTTAAATCCAATAACTTATTAAAGTTTTTCATAAAAATATGTTTATGGAAAAAAGCAGGCTCCACGTAATTTATAAAATAATACAAATACACGAATTCGGTAAGATTTATTAACAAAAACAACACATTACTACTTTTGAAAGTAGCAGAAGACAACATAATATTAAATAAGTTCTTTAACCTCTAATGCTTGGTGAAAAAGAAATCCTTGTTATTGGTGGTAATCGTATGTAATGTAACATGTTAAAGTATTAAACTAGCTATTCAAATTTAATAAAAAAAAGTAATATATAGTTGAAAAATACAAAAATAAATTTACATTCATTGATAATAATTAAGAAAATGTTGTAAGAAAATAACAATAAAAAACTACAATACATTTTGAAGACCAGTAGTAGGTACTTAACCGATTTGGAAGAATACAAAAACATAATACAAATAAATGATATTTCATGCAACACAAAATTAAGTGAGAATAAAATTGTTTTAATATTATTTTGATAAAATTAGACTTTGATTTAAAAGTATTTACAAAGTGTAAGTATTGGGGTAAA
Organism: Philaenus spumarius; assembly: GCA_018207615.1. NCBI lineage: Eukaryota > Metazoa > Arthropoda > Insecta > Hemiptera > Aphrophoridae > Philaenus > Philaenus spumarius. Next base: position 10,730 of record JAGFPH010019212.1, read on the forward strand.
CACGAATACCCTAAATTAAGATTTTTAAATAAATAACAAAACATAACTAATAATAATTAATAATATCAAATACATTTCAAAAGAACTTAATGGAATAAAACTAACAGGCCAGACGCGTTAGATGTAAAGGTACGTTGCGATAATCGCGGGCGCCTGCTTGGCATTGTTCAAAATGGTCTTGTTATGAACGGGCGACTGGTAGAATAATCGCTTCAATAACAACAATAGTCTGACGTCAATCATCGCAGAGCTATGCTCGCACCAGTCGCTTCAATCACAACATACCTAAACCCGATAGCAAATGGAAGTCAAAACGGACGTACCAGGTCAAATTTCATCGAACAATATATCACTGAAAGAAATCATGAGATGTCACAAAAAATTTCAAATGTGATCTTTCAAAATTTCAAATGGTCCAATCAAAGGAAAATCGAACACATCTACGAAGAAGCAAGACAACACCCAAATAAAATAAATAACGAAAACAAACACTGAAATGGAGAGGAAAGAGAAAATACCCTGAGATCAACCCTCCCAATATCACGGCTTACCATCTGAAGATACACATACTTCTATATCCAGATAAGAAGTGGCTTACGGATGGACAGCCAAATCACAAATCAATCTATTAATTACATACCGTAACGTCGAAGACAACCAAATAATATCACATGTAATACAGGGTTTAAGACCTGAAATTTGCGAACGAATAATAATAACAATGGAGAATAAAACACTAGACCAAAGAATCAAAGGAAAATTGAACAACTTTTTCAAAAAAAACCTAAATCACCAAAAAATACTTAAGAATCACGGAAAACCACAATAGCACGGGAAATAGACAATTTTAAACCATTAAAACCATGACAGAGCAACTTACAGAAATTGTACACACATTAGGGTTAAATATACAACAGAAAGGTTATAAAACAAACACATTTCAAATAAACGGTACCAGAAACTGGCACATACTTTCTCACAAACATATTTGAATTATTAAACAGATTCACAGTGACTTCATTTTTGTAGGAGGGGTAGGAAATTTGATTTTAAACTAGGAGATTAACTAATAAATATTATTATTATTAGCTAGAGATAAGACTATTCGATCGACTTCGAACAAATTTGCACCAAACATGTTAATTAGGCCTGTATAGATGCACGAAAGAGGTTTTGAAAAACAACCCCCTTTTTGGCAAAAAAACCTCTAAAAATCAGTTGTTATTATTATTATTATTATTAGCTATACAAGAATTTTTAGAAAAATACGGTTTTCTGCATGTGTTAGGGTACATTAAGGGCTGCAAATATGCCAAATTTTATCAAAATCGTTAGAGCCGTTTTTTTTATAAAAAAAATAATACCCTAACTGATTTTTTCTGAGTTTTTTTGGCCAAAAAGGGGATTGTTTTTCAAAATTGTTAAACCCGATTTCGTGCATCTATACAGGCCTACTACACATGTCTGGTGCAAATTTGTTTGAAATCGATCGAATAGTTTTCGTTCTAGCTTTGTATACATACATACAGACATTTTGTAAAAACCACTTTTTTGGACTCAAGGGTCAAAAAATTAATATAAGACCAACAATGTTCAAAACAATGTAGGACAAAACTACACAATATGTAAAATAAATAAATAATAATACACCGAACAGATTTTTCTTCCGAAAATACAACTGCAATATATGTAAAATGGACAACCATACAAATGAAGAAAGTGATTTCCATCCAAAAAGAAACAAGCAATACATAAGTCAATAAAACTGTTTTATATTAAAAATTAGTTTAAAAAAAGTGAATAGTAATACTACTTTCAATGGATTTTTTTAATGATTTGAACAGAAGTTTTTTTCTTTGATTAGACGACAAGACAAACTTGTTCACTCACTTCCGCTCATTTAAAAATTATGAATTTGTTATCGTTTTAAAGCTAACTAAACGTAGTTTATAACTATGTAAATTTGATATTGAAGTTAGAAAATATTCAACCTTTAACTCTATTTGAATTTAGACGAATATTTCTAATAATATGCAAATTATTTCTAATAATAACTTCTTCTACACTTTATTTATGTGTAGTGGGAAAGTTTTTTTACTATTTATTTCACGTCATTTTCAAAATCACCAATCTAAAGAGCATAAAATAAAGGTAATTCGGTATAGTAAATTTCATATTTGTATCGTTAAACTCATACTTGTTGGAAAGCACGTTTCATATAGGAACAAAAAATATACACTTTGTGAGACATTTGTTGATGATTTATGCGCAAACGTAGTTTGGACGAAAGGCTGCATTTTTAATTCGAGCCGTGACGTCATCTGATGAAATGCGCTGAATCCGTCCAAAACTAGTCTTTCTGAGTAGCACCCCTTATCTATTTACACCGTTTTACACCATGGTTTTGGTACTGTTGTTAGGGGGAGGGCAGTTGTTTGCAGAATGACCTTGGCAGGTTCTCAATGATGTAAATGTCTATAATATGTTTACACCGCACACGGCACCCTCTATCGGCTCGTCTCTACACTGCACTACAAGCAGTAGTAGTCGAATTGCCTGCTGTCAATAATACGGCACTTTCACACTGATAATTGGAGATTTTTAACACATAGAAGCAACAGATTATCTCCTAATTTCTTGGGGGGAATCGTCAAATCTTCATATTTTATATTGATTTTTAATCAGGAACATATGAAAATTCCCCCCCCAAACTGTGAAAAGCACCCCAAAAATTGATTCCCCCCAAAAATTCTGATGGCGCAACTTGCGCCATCAAACCATGCTGTGGGCACCCCTGCCTATGGTCCTAGAGGAAGCTACATAACTAATTTCGTTGCAACCTGTTCAGTAGTTTTTGAGATTTCGTGATGAGTCAGTGAGTGAGTGGTATTTGGCTTATATATATATATATATATATATATATATATATATATATAGAGAGAGAGAGAGAGAGATTCTGCTAAAAAGCTTAGGCCCCAAAACAAAGTGTTTCGCCCTGCCCAATTTCAGACACATCAATGTAACTGTATACAATAATATATGTCTAAATCCACACAATTTCGTAATATACATTTTGATATAATAAAATGTTATTACTATATGATATATACTTACTGATTTTCAAAATCATATTCTTTTTGTTTAGGATGAATAAAATATTGTTTCACATAATGGGGTTTAGTGAGGTCGGGGATAATCCTTCCTACGTGTATGTTGTAATCCTGTGCATTAAACTTTTTACACCATGTCTTTACGTGAGCTCCTTTAACTACTTTTGCTTCATCAACATAATCACAATCCCTTACACAGTGTCCGGCCGTCAGAATGTATTTTTTGTTCAGTATTGTGCCTCCACATTTATATTCTTGAGATTCTTTTGTCTGAAAATATGTATATATAAATCTTTTTTGTAGTCTATTATTTTATTTATAAAAATAGTAAAATTATGATATTTTAAAAACAGCCGTCGGAATTACAGTCTGTCATAAAACATCTAAATGGAATAGTTAGCTTATGTTCTTTGGAAGTAGGATTTACTAGTTAACTTTCGTAGACACAATTTTAAAAATGTGATAAAGAGTACAACTGGAAAGAGATAGTAAAATTATAAAAAATATTTATAAATTGAATAAAAAATTTGTACTTGATGTGAATCTATAAAAATAATTAAATGTGTGCCCCCTACCCACATATTGCTAACCATTCGAAACATCAAATAATAATACTATATAAACATTTACAATTTTAATCCGACTAAATCCCTTACTATAAGTAAACATTATAATGTTATCTTATTAAAATAAATTTAAATCGTTTTTATTTTCATCCACTATTGTTATTTGTTTATCTAGGGTGCAAACTTGAGTTTGTCGTACGAGATAAACATTTGACGCCCAAGGCGTAGCCGAGTGCAGCAAAGTTTTTCGAGTGTAACAAATTAAACTTTGCACCCGTGATACACACAACGTTTTTCCTACAGCTACATTTTAAAATAGTGTTTCAGTTTTTAAAAAGATCTATTTTACAATCAAAATTTTCAAAACAAACTCTGAGCATAGTGCTCAAAGTAAACTGCTGGAGCCCGAAAAGTAAAACAAAGAGGTATAATTACTTGACGCTGAACACATGTAGTTTAGTTTGCGCAATGCTGTGAGTGTGCAAAAATGCACTTTATTAAACAGCTGTAGGAAAAGTAATTTGTATTACTACACCAAAATTATTTGAGATAAAATGTTAATTAAATATTAAAAGTGTTTGACCTACAATCACTTTCTGGAATATATGAAAGACATTTACATCATGAGGGATTTATTCTGAAAGAATACATTTATAATCTATAGCTAGACCGTGAGAACTACACATTTCATTCGCCGGATCCCGGGTTATACGATTTAAATTGATTGTAGGTATAATTCTGTAAATTTAAACCAAGTTCAGATTCCTTCTTTGGTGGTTTTTTGAAATAGTGTTATTTAAACATACAACAGGAAAATCAGAACCTTAGTAATACTGTAACGATAAAATATTTGATTTTATTTCTAGAATTAGTATTTTAAAAGATACTTAAGTCTTGTTAACCTTTTATATTTTACATATAAATTTTATTCCATACATTCTACAATTTGTATAATTTCTTTGTCTCAGTTTAAACATTTACAAGTACGTGGTTTTAATCTATGCGTAACTAATTGAACACAATATGTTATTATCCCGGGGGATCTTGTATTGTTAACTAGCTGTTCTGACAAAGCAAGAATTG
>JAGFPH010019213.1:4404-15011 GCA_018207615.1 Philaenus spumarius
CTCCCCCTCTCTCTCTCTCTCTCTCTCTCTAAAATACTGTTGTGATTTTACAATTTCATAATAAGTATTATGGCTTCTATTAAGGAACGATTTAACTCGATTAAATCAAGTGAAAGTGTGCCGATAAATACTCTGGTAATCAATCATCAATATGTGATACGTAAAATTATGCCTGTTATGACCAAATACGGCTCGAGTATTCTTTGTGACATACAATTTGATGAAAACGAAGTGCGATCAACCTTTCTACCAAATCGCTATACCAACGTATTTTCTTCTGCGGAGCTAGAAGAGCTTGTAGGGAAAAAAATTGTACTTACTGCTATCGTCGGTAAAACGGTGGAACTAACAATAGTGGACTAAAATGGTGAAAATAAGAAGAGAGAGAAAATGTAATATTTTGGACTGATTGTCACTGTATTTATATAAATAATAATAATATTGTTGTACTGAGAGTGAAATTTAATAAATTGTACTGTTAAAATGCATTTATTGTGTCATTTTCTTATCACCCTAGTGTAATAATAATAATGAGATAATTAATAGTGTAAAAGATTTGCTGAGAAAGCGCAGTGTAAAGAGCGCTCAATATACCATCAGCTGTTTAAAATAACATGGTTTTTAAAGTAGTGCTGCTATAATCAATTTGTTTTCTTATACAGATACAAGACCGGATGCGTTTCTTACCGCAAACTGTATGTAGGATTAAAGTTCGTGTATTTATTACCAACTATGTTAAACAGTTATACAATGTATTTTACATTATATTACACTGTGCCACTTGTATCATACAAGGTAAATGTCGGCTGTTAAACTTCGGTCAAGTCCAGGGTTTTAGTTCGGTTAAGATCGGTAGAAACAGTTATATAATGTAGTTTACATTATATGACAAGGGTTTGAGTTCGGCCAAGCCCGGGTTTTAGTTCGGGTAAGATCGGCAGAAACAGTTATATGATGTATTGTACATTATATTACAAGGGCTCAGCGAAGCCTTATGATCGGATGGACTCGGGTAAGATGTCGGTAGAAACAATTATATATATATAATGTAAAGAACTCTACCAGAACGCGCCACCGTCGGACAGGCCGTTGATTCTCTACCAGAAAGCGCTGCCGTCGAGCGGGGTGATAGTTCGAAGATTCTCTACTAGAAAGCGCTGCCGTCGAACGGGGTGGTTGATTCTCTACCAGAACGCGCTACCGTCGGACAGGCCATTGATTCTCTACCAGAACGCGCTCACCGTCGGACAGTCGCCTTGTGATATAAGGTAAAACACATTATATAACTAAAACCCGAGAACGTAGGTGGCCCTTGTGATATAATGTAAAACACATTATATAATCCACACGAACACTAGTCCGGGCGGTAGAAACAGTTATATAATGCATTTTACATTATATTACAAGTACAAGGTTAATGACGGCAGCTGTTAAACTTATATACTCTACTAAAACATTCTATACCAAGAGAGGCGCCGTAGCTCAATCGGTTACGTCGTGGACTTTGGCTCTGGTGGTAGCCGGTTCGAATCTCAGAGACACCCATACTTTTTAAAAGAAAATAATTCAATTTAAATTAAATAAAATCCAAATTTATTGAAAAAAAAACAAAATGGCGGAAAAAAGATGGCTGAAACAAAATGGCGGAAAAAAGATGGCGGCATAGCATGGGTCGGGTCCAGGTGAAGCCTAAATGGGCGTGGTCTAAGTCACGTAACCAAATCCGGCCCTCTGATTGGTCGGGCGCTATATCGTCCCAGTCTCTACTGTTATTATGTCAATACGTATACATTTCCACAAACTGTTATTTGGACTCTGATTATACGGAAGTAAAATTAAAAATTGGTTTATCTCCTCTCCTCGCTTTCCAACTCGTTTTTGCCACCCCCAAAAATGTGGCGTTCTAGTCGGTCGCCCAACTAGCCTAATGGGTCCGCCGCCCCTGACTTTACTCCGTTTATGAACCAAAAGTGACATAGTTACAATTTAATTTGACCCAAATATGTTGAAACTTCTTGGTCGTTTTAGAATATTACCAGAAATATCACCATTTTCTCATTGGAAAACAATGTTAAATTTAAAATTGTTGTATTAGGTACTATTTGAGGTACAGCAATTATTCAAATATAAAGCCGCTCCCCCTCTATGCCAAACCGTGTCGATCGACCATGTCGAACAAGTATGTCAATGTCGGGCCGAATCAAGTCGGTACGGATCAAACGAAGTCGAATCAACAACAGCAGTGTAAGCGTGTCGAAGCATGTTGCTCAACTTTATTGATGTATGCTTAAACAAATATGCTTTCTGTTCAGTTTTGTTTTGCTAAGAAAGTTTACTTGTTTGTTTATACTTGCTTTTTTTATACTTAAGAGGGTATTACACGCAGCATCTTTCTGAGCAGCATGCTGAGCTGCAAGCTGATCGTGTAATAGGGTACAAATGTCGTGTGCAAACTGATATCAGCATGGTGACAAACATCGGATCGTTTTGATATTTTCAAAAGCGGACATCAGCTTTACGTACTGCGCTGCGTCTGATATAAACTGCGTCTTCAGTACTCCCCACCTAGCAAACTCAACTTGTAGCGCTGCAAGCTGATGCATGTAATAGGTCACGCAACATTTCCATCAGCAAACACACTAGCATGCTGCGCAGCAAGTTGCTGCGTGTAATACCCACTTTACTCTTTTAAGTGTATTTGTCTCATGATGAATTGGAGTGCGAAGAAACAATTTGTTTCATTGAAATGTATCGTGATCGTAGTTTAATACGGGACTCAAGTGTTCACAATACAAAAACAAAAGACATGATGGGTTAATGGAGATTGCGGTTTCTTTTGGCATTGAAAAGTTATCTTCTGCATTACTCATTTTTTAACTATTATTTAAATTCACTATGGTGTAGGCTTATATCGGTCGACTATTATACTGAGTTAATGTGGACTAGTTAAAAGTCCACATTGTGTGGACTAGTCGATCGTCATGGTGTGGCCGCGGCTTAAGAATATCCAGTTCCTTGACGTCACGTTGCAAAATATTTAAAAAGAAATGACTGTTATTGTAGTTGTAGCTGTGTTAACCTATGCGAACTGAACTCAATGTTGTTAACACAATATGACATGTTCATAAATAAATTAACAAAATATATCCTGTCCCATTTGAGATTATATTGATTTAAGTTTGTAAAAACCTAAAATCATACTTAATTGAATAGAATGAAAAAATTTTTCAAAATGTGGGCAGGTTATTCAGTGTTAACAAAATGAATTAAATTATACCTACAGAAAGGCACAGCATCCACCTTATCTGAGACCTACAGTAAAATAGTTAACAAAACACCAACATTTTGGAAACTTTTGCCAAATATCCACAGATTAAAAGAGTTTATAAAATATGAAACTAAATCATGAGGTTGTATAGGGTGTGTAATTTACAGTTTAAATTACCTTAAATATATTTAAAATTATTCTAATCTCAATTGAGCGAGTCCCAGTAACAACAAAAATATTAAAATAATAGTTGAATTAAAAATAACAATATTCAGAGAAGTTAATCAATTGGGTCTGTTGGAAATTAAATTTTACTATTCATTAAATAATATTCTGTGTAATAGAGAAATCCTCTACCACAAATTTAACTCGGTTTATCAGATTGATTATAGCTGTACTGAAAATATGCATTTTTATTATTATTTTTTTGAAACTAGAACATGTTGTTCTATGAAATATATATTGTATTTTTTTTAACAAAAATATATAACAGCTTTGTTTTAATTAGTTTCAACATTTCAACAAAAAACCTAGCCTACATTATACTTTAAGATTATGTTCATAACTTTGCCAGCACTCACAAACATTTGAGGAACCTTTAATACATTAAATAAATGGTGGATTACACTACAAATTTAGTTTTGAAGGAGGTTTATAGCCTACCTTGTGGTTCAAAATAGTATAGGCAGAAGCCTATTTGATGTTTAATGTCTAATGTCTGCAGTGGCTTACTAAAGGGGAAAACGGCTCGGGAGTAGTTTAAAATGGAGAGCGGAAAATAGAAACATGTAGATTTTGCATGGGAGTAGTGAGATTTGGGGGGGGGGGGGGGTGGAATAATTTATAAGTAACAAAAATATATGAGTCATATTATTAAATATTGGAGTATACTCATTTGAAACCTTTTTAATGATTGATTGCTGATAATTATTAATTAAATTATTTCATAACATATTAAATAGAAATAATATTATCCATTTCATGCAGTAAAAATAGTTTTATTAATAATCAAGTAACATAATGCGTTGTTTTAAACAGAAATAAAATTACAGTTACAGATACAATTTTTTACTTTTTTCACCAAATTTGTTGACAACGTCCTCTACCGTTATGTCAATTTCTCTGTGAATACTCAAAAGAGCAATACCATTTAGCCAATCTTCTCCGGTTGAATTTTTCTTTTAAACGTCTCAAAATTGAAAACTTCTCTCGTTACTGGCAATGAACTCAGCTAAGATGGCTCCTATCTTCACATATGTATTCACATTTCGAAAAAGTGCCTCGTTACAAAAATTAAACTCATCAATGAATGTGTCTGGACTCTTTTCTGACGCAATCCATAGTTGTCTCCTCAATAGTACTTCTTTTTCAATTAGAGATCCAACTGAAGTTGTACATCTTAACCATCGTTGTAATATTCATTCAACTGATTCAAAAATTATGTTTCTCTTCCCTTCACCATCTTTATAAGCATAATCTATGCTAAGTTCGATTCATTTCCCAGAAATAATATATTTAATTATTGAATGGCTTATAGTATTTACTATATTTTGTGAGGGAAAAGTAAATAGTATGATTGAAAGGGATTACAGGAAATACTTCCGTCTTATTATTAAGGTATTTAATATGCGTCGCATTGGATTCGTCAGATTAGTACGGGGCACGTGAACGAGAAAACGTAAACGAGAAAGGTTTATAGTTTTTAGTGCGCGGGTGATAATTGTTTTTCAAGATATTAATTTTCCAGTGATTAAATATGGATTGTTCAGAAGCGAATTAAGTTAACTTGATAGATTCCTTCATTATTTGGGATCCTCTACATAAGGATCATTTTTTTAAATATGAAAGCAGATGCTTGGCGAGAAATATCCGCGGAGATGGATATATCTGTAGACCAGAGTAAAAATATCTTTGCTGTCGTCATACCGCTTATTAAATAATATATTGACAATAATATATAATAATACATTGACTGCTTATTTCTTGCTACTTGAAGTTCATCATAAGTTCTGAACTATTTCTTTTTTTTAAGTTCAGTGTGCCACCAACATCGAGGTTTCTTTTTGTTTTTAGACACATTAGTAATGCCGCACCACTCATCACCATAATCGCGAGATTTCCCCGTCGCGTAGACATGTTTACAACATCACTACAAAATAAATACTGAATGTTCGTCTGTTTCCTAAGGATCACCGGAGGTTCGATGAAATCAACAATTCTATTGAACCAAAGGAGAGCGGAGCGCAAGTGTGTAGGCCTACGCACCTTTACTTTATTCGTCGGTTCCAAGAACGTATTCTCCTCATAACTTTAACACATGCGCAAAAGATATGTCAATCCGTGGTTCATTTATTTTCCGAAACGGAAATCGCTATTTTGCATTATGTTTTTAGATTGTATATGTAATTTTAAGAATTTTTAGTTTTAGCGTTTTTTTACAAGCCCAAACGTTTTTGTGTTAATTTGTACTTGATGTTTGAATTTTTGTAAGACTCAAGTAAATTTAGACCTTGAATATTTTTAAATAACAATTATTAAAAAATGTTTTTTCTACGTATTTAGTACATGTTTTACTATTAAAAGTTAAAACTTTATAAACATATATTTACAAGCTAACATATAGGACTTATCCTACATAAAATAAATATAAAGTTATAATTATAAATTATATACAGATTAGGCCTAATTATACATAAAATATCTATTTTTTACACGTTCTGATCACTAACAAAAATGTGTCGTTCATTTTTTGTTCTCTCTTCTCACTGTAACAAAAGTAGGATATACAGTTAAACAACCTGTCTATATTTTGAATTGGAGTAGTGACAATGAGGGTATGCCTACTGTAATTGTTTAATTATTAGTCTACATGCTTTTGTTTTGGACTAAAAGTTACTTCTTACTTCATTGTCGATATTACTCGTTGGGGCAATATATTGAGATCCAGTGCTTCCACCGATTGATAATTTCAAGGGCTTAATCAACCAATTAGTTATCCATTTTGAAGTTACGTTCCACTGACCGGTTCAGCTCAGGGCTATCCCTGGGTTCAGCTTGGATCGTCCAAAGTAAGTAAAAGAGAGGAGCAGAAACGAATAGGTCAGACAATATAAACTGTGCCTGACAGGCTGCGCGTTCGCGACACTGCTTTGTTGTATAGACGTAACGTACAAGCACCGATATTAACGTAGCAACGTATTTAATACGTTTTGTTAATTTTACGTGTAATCGATGGTGGAGCGCAGAAATTCTCATATGCATTTTTTTTATGATATTCTTTGGCAAACATAAATATGTGCCATGTCAAAATTTTCCGGGGGTAGGTTGCCCCCCCCCCCCGCGTTACTACGCCACTGAACGTTTTTTACAAGAGAACGAAATACGAAAGAATGAACATTTTCCGTATTAAAAGTGTATAAATTGCAACAGAATGTGTTTTAGAATAACCTTATAATGAAATTTCTTTCATGTTGTTGGTAACATACGAGTATTATGCATTAAAAAACTCTAAAGTCTAATCGTCAGCTGTCTTTTGATTGCAATGTCTGTATTAAAGTGAAGTGTACCACGTTGTGGTACTATTTTGAGTCACGAAAACTCCTAAGTCTGATCATCTACAGTAAAATTCGCACGCGAGCATTCGCGTAGTAATTCTAGAATTTTAAGTAAACGATTTTCTTAATTAAGTTTCGTCACATAATACAAATCAAATATTTTTTCAAATATTGTTTTACAATTACAGTATTGTTTACTTGCAAAATGAAAGAATAATAATAAAAATGCATAGTTTTTATTACCGCACCAATAACTGCTGATCATTCAAAACCGCTCGGCCCACAATTAAAACCTTACGACTTAACTTTCTACTAAAATTAATAAAGTTATCGTTTATACTACACAATTTATTCACTATACTATAATGCCTCCAGAACTGTTGTGTAGACTATATATGTTTACATACCTTGATGTCCGTCTATTGTCCTTAATGATTGTCCTCCCATCATTAAGGACAAAAAAAAGTACTGTAGACAGTCATCAAGGAATGTAAACATACATAACTTATTTCGTTTTATTTCAGATCCTAAAATTAAAGCGATACAATTCAAGTGGGCTCATTATATAAAACTGAAAGAACATCGTACTAAATCACACGAGGGTATCAAAGAAAGCTTATTTAAAAGGGCCATCGAACTTGAATACTCGAAATGTATCCGGTTTTGACAGCGAAATCTTAATCTTTAATTCGAAACATCCAACATTTATTTATATGGAGAAACGAATATAGATGATGTTCTTCTGTTCCAGTACTTCCCGAGAAGATTACTATAATCCAACTACCATATCAACTAGTGACTTTGAAGCAGCTGACTCAATACAAAACTTAAATCGAGTGAAGCTAGCATACCTTCGAGTGAAAACACAGAACCCGAAAATGAAAGTTTGACTGCGACAACTGTGGAAACTATAGTTGCGTGGCATATGCAGATTTCACGAACATGTCGTGACCTAACGCACCAAAAAACAACTGTGTTTTTCCTGAGGATGAATACAGACAATCTTGCATAAGCATTGGTTTAAAAAAAACTTTAATAAATGGAGAAGAAGTCAACCGATTAGGGAAGTGCTTTTTACAACTAAAAATCCTTATTTTGTTTTTGTTGCATACTACTTCCTAACAAAAAATAAGTGCAGCTTCGGCAATGAGTCAGGATTTTCAGCGTTGCGAAAGTTAATTGCCGGCAATCAAGATTATGAAAACAGCCCTGCCCACATCGTTGCGTTTATGGAATGGAAGGATTTAGAATGCTTTAAAAAAATGATCAGTTATTGACAATTTTGCTTTCAACTACAAATATTGAAGCAAAGTTGAGAGAAGTTTTAAACGTTTAAGTGCTACTGTACGAATATTAGCAGGACTTAGATTTAAGAGGCCGTAACTTTTCTTTCTTTGCTTTGTATAACAATTTAATTTGTGCAATTATCTTTTGTGCAACAGATTTTCTCAAACAGTATTTCAATTGAGTTAATAAAAGGTTTTCAATTCCATTTTTATTAGTTAGGTATGAATAGCCTATTGAAATACTAAGTTACTGTTATGTTTTCGTACTTATTTTGTATTTATTAAAAATCTAATCTAATCGAGTGTTGAATGAATGTGATGAGGGAGTAGATGGTCCAGTCAAGGCCGACTCTACTACAGGCTGGAGTGCTTCCCCCTTCCCTAGCCGCTTCGTCACAGTCTGGGTTGAACTCAGCCATAGTGTAAGTGGAGCGCTCTTTCATTTACACGTTCCTGGACCTTTTTACAGTCATTTATTTATAATGCAACTTATATATTTGATTTCTGCATGAAATACGGAATACAGCGATGTAAAAATCTTTTACTTAAGTAAATATTAGAATTTGTATTAATTCAAAGTATTCAAGATTGTGATAGCGGGACACGAAAAAGTCACATAGCGTAAACATTTTTTGTTTTGAGGTAAAAACAAACTACAACTTTTATTTCACATATTTTTCGATAAGTTGTTTAGTTTGTTCAATAATCAATGGTAAAGGCCGGGACATCGGTCATTTCAACTCGCGTCATTGAAAGCGATAAGCTTGATCAAATTATCGTCTTCTGTGAAAGGAACAGTTTCCTTGAAAATATTCCTGCCTTTGGAAATCTCACCAGAAAAAGAATATTTGGGCACTGATCCGGGAAATGAATTCAATGAGTTTGAGGAAGTAGTAGCTCAGAGTTACAACGAAAATGTTACTGAAAATGATTGTATGGCGTTGGATTACATAGGAGGATACATTTTTTTGAATATAAAAAACAAATGCAAAAAATTTGCGGACTGCCTAAAGTTGTTTTGCCAAGAAAAAGTTATGACAGCACCCCAAAGTAAAAGTAATGATTACATTCATCTTATAAATAGGGGCAACTTAAAATATCCAACTGATTTAACAATAGGCATACTGCAATGTATGCTAAAAGTTTTTAAAGTATTGATTAGTAATAGATTTGAGGAGCAGTTTCTTCTTTGTGGTTCACAAAAACAATTACTGTGCCACCTCTGTCTAGAAGCTTGCGCCAGTACACTTGAAGAGAACTGTGAAAAGTGCCAGAAACCTTTGCCCGACATAGGCCTAGTGCACGTAGTATTTTCAAAAATGTCCAATATTTTGCTCAATAGCTATTCTAAAGTTAGAACAAACTTTTGTGACTCCAGGTATCACCATTTCATCACCTGGTGGTTTTTTTTTAGTAATTATATATATATATATATATATATATATATATATATACATATATAAATACCTTAGTAAAATTACGCAAAACAGCCCCACCCGGAGACCAGATATCTAGTCATATCCCGTCAGCTTGGAAGAGAGCCAACCACCGTTTGCTTTACTTCCGCCCTCCTACCCTCAAACCACAGATATGATTAGATATCTGGTCTCCCTAGCCTAGATTCGAACTCGGCATCTTGTGATCAGAAAGACGCTTCGTTACCACTAGACTACGGCTTCATGAAAGAAAAATGACAAATTAACAAAACTTCAGTTACTTTACTATCGGTATAAATATTCCGTGTAAAGTAAAAGATAGTTTGTCAGCACCATCTAGGAGCGGTTATTGGAAGTTTGCTTGGTTGCTCTTAAGTTTTAATCTGTCTAATTTGTATGTGTGAGAGGTTTATAATAATAACTTATATCAGTTCTTATTAAGTTAAGTAATTAATTTAAAGCAATATGTTAAACTTTTAATACAAAATACTGACAAATGAAAGACTAGAACATGTTTTAAAAAATTGGGGAACAATTGTTAATTTAAATTGTCAATTGAAAGCAAGCACTAGCCAAGCAAGTCCTGCTTTCTGGTGGCATTTGTTGAAACTAGGTGTAGACCTGATGTTTTACAGACCTGCAATGGTACTCTAAAGTACCTCCATGGCTCAACTTGTAGATAAAGCCACTGTTACCTTTTATAAAGGCAGTTAAATTGGGTGGTACTTAAAAGTACCGTCAGGTGACAAAGGGTTAAACATAGATTTAAATTTCATAAGAAATTTGCCATAAAAGAAATTTGAGTGATCAGTTATAATGTTTAAGCTTATAATGGAGTCGGCCTTGGTCCAGTGCAACGTTAAAACAAAACGTAACCAAAAATTAATAAAAAGCAGTACCGGAACGGCGTTCCGGTACCAGTAAACCCCTGCCTGTATTCAACATTTAACAGTAGAATGTAAAACAACGTCGTTGTCTGCAAAAATATTATGCTAGGGTCGAATAGTAAACTTACGCCGGTCTAGTTATAGAGTTGTACCCTAAACAACAATAGCCTAGCCTA
>JAGFPH010019214.1:0-15488 GCA_018207615.1 Philaenus spumarius
CCGAGCATTAACTAAAATCATCATTAAAATTTTATTTAAATTATAAACTTTTGATAGCTTTATCGGGACAAAGGACGTAAGCCCAAGGTTGCGTCAAGAAGACAGCTGAGAAGACGAAAGTGTAACACATAGCAGAAAATCGTCGAGATAAGCAAAGTTCCCTATATTTGTTATCATTCAGCTCAGAGCCCGATCACGAAGTACAGTCACATTTGCTTGATGGGGTATAGTCTTTACCGCAACGCACTCGTTACCAGTTCATTTGTATTTTTGTGATAAGTGTGTAATCATTATAGTGTCACATCTGTGATAAAGATAGACAACGCCAAATGTTTTTCATACTGTGTTTTTTCTATTATTTTAAGAATTATATTATGACTACAGTCGTCAACATTCTATTCTACAGTATAACAGCGCTCTAGATTTATTGCTATACTTTCCTTAATGGTAGAAAGAAGAAATTGTTTGCATTTATTTCGTACAAGGTACTCAGAAAACGTAAACTAGATTTGCATTTTGTCGCATGTTACCAAGGCTAGAAATGATAGCACAACCATGCCAACAGTTAATAACCATTTTCGTTAACAAAACGACCTCATTTATTGTTAGTTGTGTTTATAAAAAATGCGCAAAAGCTCCTTGCCTGATAGTTTTTGTATTTTACATACCTATTTGCTACCCTTAAAGTCACTATGGATATCGCTTGGTAAAACAGCCAGACTGCAGTCTATGACGTTCTCGTAGTCGCCGAACGCAACCTTTCGAACAATAGCGAGAATTTGCATACATTTGCATATTCGATTATTTAATACACTTAAAATCATCCAATCGTAATAAAACCGGCAACGTTGGAAAGGAAATGAATTAAACTTTAATTTTTGCATTTAAAAAAACTTTTTCGTAAAACGTATATTTACATACCGGTACGTAATCATCGTTTTAAAATCGTAGATTGGTTTAAACCAATAGCTGCTCGTGGATTCAAATACAATTACACTAATTTCCCACTGTTTTAACCTCCAAGACCCTCTACAGAAATATTTTGATCAAAATTATAAAGATACCATGGGATTCGTCAAGATTTGAACTTTTTAAAACTGCCTTCCAATCAGGTGTCACTATTTTACACTATTTATGATCAATATTTCTGTAAACCCTTGCGATTGGACAGTTTTTAACCAATGAAACACCACATTTGTCAACCGAGATTACGAAGGCGCTAAAATATGATTAACAGGTGTCTTTATACAATTCTGTTGAGAAAAGCTCGATCTTTCATTCTGTGCGAAGTAAATTGGATATAACCTGTTATATGTTATTCAAACAGCAGTGGAAAGTACATTGTTTTCGTGAATTAGAACGGTTTCATGGGATCGTCTGATCGTCTCATTCCCACCCTGTTCAACGGATATTTTTTGTATATCCTTTATCGCCACGTTAGATTAGAAGTTTCATTAGATTGATCTCATTTTTATTCAAGTAAAGATAATTCAAACACTTTTATGAACTAAGAAAAGACTAGTTTACAGTTCTTTTCTTTGATTTATTCTCTATACTTTGTTATAATAATATTTCATTTTGGGGCAAAGCATGTATTAGTAAATTACGTTTCAAACTAGGCCTAGTTTTGTTAGCAGTCTTGTAGTTGGAACATATAAACTGGTGTTTTCAAAATAAGAAATTTGAAATTGATAAATGTTTTTATACAGTTATATTTAGAACAAAATTACAAAACTTTTTTACACTTATGAAAAAATTGTAAAAAAAATGTTTACTACTTGTTATGTAGGCCTAAAGTTGAACTTTTTTCTTTCGTTACTGAACATTTTTTGTTTCTTTAGCTAATAACTTTTACAATTTTAAATCAATATTTTTTTTTAATGCACATGTTGATTCTTTGAACCTTTCTCTACAAAAAAGATTCAGAACACTTTTGGATTGGGATAGAATTACTATTTTTAGAGATTTTTTAAAAATATGTTTGCAAAACCCTAAAACCGGCTCGCCAATTTTAGCTATTAGCCATGGTGGTTGTAGGGTAAACTCAATAACAAGAAAAATCTCCATTAGTTGGACTATTAATATTATGATGTAGTATGTTTAGTAAAAATTAAATATCAATAGGATATTTAACGGTTATGTAACCGCGTTAAGAAAACTGTTTTTGTAAGAAACCATGACAGA
Organism: Philaenus spumarius; assembly: GCA_018207615.1. Classification (NCBI taxonomy): domain Eukaryota; kingdom Metazoa; phylum Arthropoda; class Insecta; order Hemiptera; family Aphrophoridae; genus Philaenus; species Philaenus spumarius. The sequence goes on from JAGFPH010019214.1 coordinate 2,185, forward strand.
CATAATATACAAATTGTTTGAAGTTGCAATACTTTTAACGCTTTTTATACATTTTCCTAAACAAGGGTTCAGTTAATTAACTAAATTAAAATTGAAAGAACATAGAACCAGGACAGAGATGGGAATCCATGATCTTTGGCTTTGCCAGCTACAAGTTTTCCAGTCGAGCTATCCAGGTCGTATCGGTTTTGGTTCGATAATCAGTGTTATATTTCACTTGAATGTTTGGCTGTATTTAGTGAACTATTATTAATTCAATAATTGCAGTAAAAACCGTACAAGTGAGATAACATCGACCAATATCGGTTGATATCAGGGTAGCTCAGACGGCAGAGCATCATGACGGAAACGTGAAGGTCTCGGGTTCAATTCCCGGTCTTGGTCTTTTTTTTTCCACTTGTAATTAAATTAAATTAATTGAACTATTTAGATTATATTTAACGTCAACGATATTAAAATTAAACCTAATTCTATTTTCCAACTAACGTTTGTATTGTAATAGCACCCAGTCCTCGTTTTATGTTATTTCACTTGGAATTTAGGACTTTTGAAGATATTTGATTGCCAATATTTCTTCTGCATTTTGTGTTAATATATTTATATAACAGTTTAACCAGTATGTGCAACAAAAATCGCCAAAACGACAGTTTAATACTTATAACGGTTATTGTAAGAAAGTTGTAATAATAGTCATGCATATAGTTAGACAGAATTAAGTAGAATGTACGTCTTTTCATTTGCAAACACTTCTGCTCTCTGTTTTGGTTTATCTCCAACGGTTTAGCCCGAGATCGTCAAGGAGGCATTCAAACGATGATTTGTTTAAAGACGTTATAGTTTTAAAATTACTTCTCAGCTGCGTATTCTTTACGTATGGACGAAATCAGCTGTTATAGATTTTATTGTTTTCAATTAGTTTTATTTACTTCGTTCTTCAAAAGGGACTAGTTTGGTCAACAAACTGCAGTGCATAAAATCAACAGTTTCTAGAACCTCAGAAGTTTCACTTCTAACGCACGAGGGTCTCAAGCACTTTTTTTAATAAACTATAGGAAACTTACGTTAAGTTCTTCATTTTTTTAGTTAATATTATTTTACTTAATCATTTTATTTTTTTTTAAATAATGTATATTTTTGCTAATGTTAACAAAACAATTAGTTATTTTTCAGGAGAAATTTTGCGAAACATGCAAAAAGTAAACTGCGGGTCAAATCTCATTTATTACCATTTATCAGTCAAAAGTAGATCTTAGTTGTTTCAAAATTTGGAGCACACAACCTAAATGAAAAATGATTTATACTACTATTTATTTTATTCAAACAAATTTTGTTATTCTTAATAATATTGTGACGCTGAACATCATGTAATAGGTTCGAACATCATCAACCTTCTCTACAAACTCTGCCTCATCGTAGTTATTATCTCCAGATAATTTTGTTTATCCATTTCACATTGATATCGACCCTGGTATAAATATGTGCAATATGCGGTCCTGCGCACTGGTCTACACCCATAGATATAATACCGACCTGCAAACCATCGCATATTAATGGTCCGCCACTGTCTCCTCCGCAAAACCCATTGCTTCCCTTAGGATCTATGGTGCAGAAGTGAGATGCCCTACACAAGCCCAGATCTTGATAAATACTTTGTCTTCCACTTTTCTTAAGTTCTTTGATACATTGTTCATTACTGATAGCCTTTACACTTGCGACCTTTAATCGTTCCGTGAGGAAATCAATTTCATCACCTTTATCAATTTCTGTAAAGCCCCAACCTAGGATTTTACACCCGGTACGTCTCAAATTGAATCTATGTCTTGGGTTCAGAACGACAGAGCTCGGAAGTCTGACACTGGATATTCTTTTGTTAAACTTAAGTGGTTTTTTTAACTCCAAAATGGCGATATCATAATTTAGACGGCACCTGAAAGTAAAAAATCCAGATATTAAAGTGATATTATATAGTTAAGATTCCGAAATGTATTTAAGTTTATTTGGTTGAACTACCCGAAATCAATTTTGAAAAAATCAAAATGGCTGTAACTCAAAAGAATTTTAAATATCGTTTGAAAGCTTATTCAATTTTGAATCTAAAATGAATAATAATTAATATTTTTTTTAATAGTTCAGCAAAATGGGGCAAAATCGGAAAACACTATTTCGTTGTTTTAGGCTGCCATTTTTAATTGGTTAAAGATAACGATGTGCAAATTTCACCGTTGGTTTTCTTTTGAAATTCTAGATCGAAATGATGTATCACATGCCCATCTTTTCATTTAAAAAATGTAGTTCATTCCAAGGTGGTGAACACAAATTTTAAACTCACCAAAAAGTGGTTCTTTTATGGTTGTGAATAACTGCTTTTATTTCTATCTCATAAGACTCGTACATACATTGCCACGATGGCCGTGATTGTTAAGGCGTCAAAGCTTTATCAATCGTCATGGCAACCATCAATGGCAAAGTTCCGGGTTCAATTCCCATTGACCCCGAATAATTTTCTAAATGGTTTCTTAACAGACATAATTGGCTGTGGTTCGGATTCCACGTTAAACTGTAGGTCCCGTCTTCATTAGCCTTAAGTGCAAAATTAAGTGCAAAACAGCAGGACGTTAAACACAAAAAAAACCTCGTACATTTTGAAATATTAAGCTGTTTCCAGACTTTTCAAACACCTATATATACAATAGGTGTTTTTGTATATATACAATATATATTGCAACGGATGGGCCTTATGCAATGTGTGAAAAATTGAGTTTTGCAATAAAATGCAAAAATCAAGATTTCATAGCAGAAGTTGAGGTGCACCCTATACTTAAATAGATTAAAAGAAGACAAGTCCAGGCTGAATGTACTGAGTCAACAGATATGGACTTTTGTCCTGGAGCTTGTTTCAAGTTGTTTAAAAGAATTAGAAAAATTAGTTGTTTTATACAGGAATAAGGTGTTAAATAAAATTACAAAATTGATGAATTTTATGGGTAAACGGGAAACACGGGAGGTGTAGACATTGGCCATGGAAATCACAATTTTGTAAATTAAAAAATGGTAAAGTTATAAAGGGTTAAAGTTATAGAAAATTCTCAAATTTGACCAAAAGTAAATGAAAAAGATATTTTTGAAAAGAGTAAGAGAAGTGGAATAAAAAATGTTAAATAACAAATTAAGAAATTTTTGGTATTGTAGAAGTTAGAGATAATTGTTAAAGTTTGAAGGTGAAAAAGCACCTGAAAAAATGAAAAAGTAAAAATGAAAAAGTAAACAAGTATTAAAGGAGTAAAAGTTTTATAAGATAAAATTTTGTAAATTGTTAATTAATTAAAATAATAGGTGAAAAGGTTCACACCTATATTTTGCTAAAAATAAAAGGAAAAAGGTGATAAAATAAATAACCTAGTGTTAAGAAAGTAATAATAAAATAAAATTGTAAATCTCAAGCTTAAGTATCAATTTTTCAAGTAAAATTTCAAATCCAAAAGTAAATGTTAAAATAGGCAAATTTACAAGTCCCAAAAGCAGAAGAAAAATCATCGGACAGAATTGAAATTTTGGCTAGTAAACTATAAAACCATAAACAACAGATAAGAAAAAAGAAAAAAGATTTTCTCTCAAAAACAGAAGAGTGTCCGCGAGGAAAAACCGCGGAAAACGCGAAGTCGCGCCGTAAGCAAATTAAACGTCGTACGCCCATCACTCAAGTTTTAGAAGAAAGAAAAATGTAACAGGAATAAGATTACGAAAACCGCAATTCTATAAAACAAGTTCCAGAGAAACTACAGGGAATATAAGTAAAACAATGGGACAGTATGCCAGTAGAGGGAGTAGCTGATAGCAAGGTGAGATGTCAAACTAGGAAGTTAGTGGGGGTAGTACCAACCCAAGAACTTTAGAAAAAAATACAAGTCTAATGGCGAGATGGCGAATAAGGTATAGAAAAGCAGGGAAATAGTTGGTACCCCGGAGGCGGCAAAACAGTCGATATAAGGAGAGTACAGCGTCAGAGGGAGGAGACTTTTCGTAGATACTTTGCGGAGAGAATTGTTCATATACTTTTTTTGGAGAGACGTCTCGAGAGTACTTCACAGTATAATTTTTCTCTGAGTAGGGATGTGCTGGACCAGTGTAGAATTCTCTCTTGAATAGATATGTGTTAGAAAAAATCTGCGATACTAAAGTAATGTATTTCTCAAGTAGAAGCAGTGTTTTATGAAGTCAGCGGTACGAAATGTGTTAATCGAGCAGTGAACATTTTAATTAATAATAATATTATGAAATATAATATTTCAACGAACCGTTTCTATAAAAATCCATCGAACTTATATACAATTTAAATAAATGAACGGAGATAGTGTTATATCGGTTATCATTACAGACAGTGAAAAAACAGTCGAACAATTTAAGTGAAAGAGGCTATAATTGGTTAATATAACAGGTGCGTCTAAACCATTGTAAATGACGTAGTCTACGACAATCACAGGACGGATGTAATGGCGATAACTGGAACACCGAATGGACTTTGAGGAATTACTGGAATAAAAAAGCGAAAACCAAATCAGGGTAGGCGCTAGAAGACTTCAGGGAAATTCAAACCAGGAGAAACTCAACCAGGCAGAATCTGAAACCACGGGAGACGTTCAACTACACCAACGATAACCGGACTTCAGGGAGGCTGTATTTCCATCAACATTCCTGGGAAAGCAGTTCAGAGTCAAGGGTCGCAGTAATAAAAGGTCTGTCAAAAACGTTACGATGTCCCCTATTAAAATATTGCCTGAGTTAAATTTAAATAATTATTGATACTGGATTGAGATAGTTAAATTAGGTTTTTCAAAATATAAAATTATCAATCTTGTAAATTAAATATTTAAAATCATTTTCATAATTAAATAATTAAATAATAAATATTAACAGAAGGCATGATTAAGTATGAATAAATAATAAACGGTTCTATCTAAAAGAGGTAATAAAGTGATGTAAATAGTAAATTTAGTTTAGAAATTTTTATTTTTGTAGTGGAAAGAACCACAAAGAATTTTGAGTTTTTTTGTTGAATAAATTCTCTTTTGATTTAAAATAATATAAATAAATTACCTTGTTCAAGAAATTCCTATTATCTAAGTATCCTATATGATAAGTTGTTTTCAGTGTATGATCAATATCGAAGGTTCACATAGCACAAATAATTTAATTATTCTAAGGTCAGTTCCACTGTTCTCAATCCTCAGAGATCGTCGTATAAAATTAAAATTAATTACTGAGCTGAGCATATTTTAAGTTAATAGTAACTTCAATAACTGGAAGAAATTTAATAAAATATTTTTCATTAAGGTGACTATAGGCATAGTTATCCTAACCAGAGTTATATCACCTAGGCTAGCAAAATTAATTTGCCTTATACTTCCAGTAGGTGGTATAATCTCTTTATTTTGTGACAAAGTAGGGAAATCCTACAGACAGACAAATTGTGCAAAGTTTGCACGCTCTATCGTCGCAAAATTTGCGCTCGCAACGTTAGCACGCGTCTGTCGTCGCAATATATATATGTTAATACAATGTGTATTTATTAGTAATACATCTGAAATGGACATTGTGCTTCCTCATTTCATAAGTTGTGTTAAAAAATTAACATTGTGATTCCTCATTTCGTAAGTTGTGTTAAAAAATGAACATTGTGCTTTCTCATTTCTTAAGTTGTGTTAAATTAAAAAGTTTAAAATTATCCCGTGTGGTCTTAAGCACACAATAACTTTTTTTGTTTGTTTGTATATTTCATTGATGCACTATTTTAAAGTTTGATTTTAAGTCCGTATATATCCATGGTTGGAATTTAATTATTATAATGATAATCATCAATTATAATGATAGTATTATCATAATAATAATCATTATAAAGAATGACTTATAATTAATTATCTCTTTATTGTAGAACTCAGCAGTATCAGACTTTTGTATTTCGCCCACTGCTCTTGGTAGTTTAATAATTCCGCTGATAAATACTTTGCACAGATAAATCAAAGTTAAATGTATGTTATCAAAAACATATATCAATAAATGTATTATACTATGTATTTCGTATGGAAAGTTTTAGTAACTTTGACCCCGTAAATTTTCGAATTTTTGAAAACTTTTCTTATCGAGTACTTAGGGCCCTAGCTAGAGGAAGCTACATACCAAATTTCATTACAATCCGTTTGGTGTTTTTTTAGTAACTTTGGCCCCCCCAAACCCCCTAAAATATTTATTTTTTCAAAATCTTTTTTAGCGGGCACCTAAGACGCTAAGCTACATACCAAATTTAATTAAAATCTGTTCGGTGGTTTTTGAGATATCGTGATGAGTGAGTGGTATTTGGATTTTATATATTACTAGCTGACCCGGCAATGCTTCGCTATTGCATAATTATTTTGGTGAAATAAATGCAACAAATGATGGTAATTTTGTGTGTCATAAGGATATGAATCGTAGGTTCTAAACCATGTCATTTATACCACTTCATAGCTGTACACCATTTACATGTCTTAATAGGACCTAGTTCAACTGTTTTGTCTTTGTGATAATCGGTGTTGCAGTTGCAGTGAAACCCTGACATTAATTTTTCAGACCATGAAAGCACCTTCATGTGACTTCTTTTAGAACTGTATTTTTGAAAGGCAGCCGTTTTGACCTGGTAATTTTGTTGACTTTGTTGGAAGCCTCACGATGCACGGCAGGATTTTTTTATTGTATCTTTTGACAGACTCCCTATGTGCTTTAACGCTATTAGTATTAGAAAAACGTTTTCGTCGTTTTCCCCACGTTTCTGGGTGGTTTGAACAATGGAACAATGATCTGACTCAACAGTATTAGATGACAAACACGGTTCCGTCGACTGAGAGTTTTGGAGATCATTGTCTGAAAGCTGCCCAATTTCCCCAATATTATCCTCCGCAATATAAGAGGGAACGGGAGTATCAGGAATAGAAGGGTTTAGAGGAATGAGAACATCAAAATGATAAACCCAATTGATGCACCAATGCCTTGTGGTCAGTGAGTAGGAAAGTGAAAGTGAGGGAAGGGCGGGAGGGGCAAATTACAGTTATTTGTGCCAGGTTTCTTGTTTCAAGGCTATATAAATTTAAGAAATCGTGATCAGTCTGTAGGCAACAAAATAAAAAATTAAATTTACCAATATTTTAAACCCTTTAAAAACATTTCGTAAGACTTATAACCGTACAATATTTTGTTTAATTGGAATATCTATCTCATAAATATTATATATTGTTTGAGATTTCACCATGTTTAGACAAATCGTTCATTAGATATGATGATAAATATATAGATCAGGGAAACAAAATATATAGATAGATGCCCCGATCAGGATTTGCATAAATCGATGGGGAAATTAAAGTTAAATATATATTAAAAACAAAAAATATCAATAAATATATTATAGTATGTTTTTTCTGGGGATTTTTAGTAAATTTTAGCCCCCAAAATCCCCTAAACTTTCGATTATTTTTAAACCTTTCATAGAAGAAGCTACATACCAAATTTCATTCCAATCCGTTTGGTAGTTTTGGAGAGATCGTGATTTAGTAAATTTGACCCCCAAACCACCCCTAAGATTTTTAATTTTTCGAAAACCTTTCTTAGTTAGCACATATGGCTCTAGAAGAAGCTTCATACCAAATTTCGTTCCAATCCGTTTGGTAGTTATGGAAAAATCGTGATTTAGTAACTTTGAAACCCCAAAACCCCCTAAGATTTCGAATTTTTTGAAACCCATTCTTAGTGAGCACCTATGGTCAGGAGTGCCCATCCCCCCCAAAGCCTATCGCGCAAATCCCCCCCAAAACATGTCTGTGGGTTCCCTCTCCCAAATAAAGTAGACATTTTATGCCACTCTAGCAAAAAAAAAAAAAAACTTAATTACGCATAATTGTTTTTTCTTTTCTTAAAAGTGTTATTTTTTTCTCTGAAAACAACCCATTAGGTAACTTAAAGTTTACAGTTAAATCCAATAACTTATTAAAGTTTTTCATAAAAATATGTTTATGGAAAAAAGCAGGCTCCACGTAATTTATAAAATAATACAAATACACGAATTCGGTAAGATTTATTAACAAAAACAACACATTACTACTTTTGAAAGTAGCAGAAGACAACATAATATTAAATAAGTTCTTTAACCTCTAATGCTTGGTGAAAAAGAAATCCTTGTTATTGGTGGTAATCGTATGTAATGTAACATGTTAAAGTATTAAACTAGCTATTCAAATTTAATAAAAAAAAGTAATATATAGTTGAAAAATACAAAAATAAATTTACATTCATTGATAATAATTAAGAAAATGTTGTAAGAAAATAACAATAAAAAACTACAATACATTTTGAAGACCAGTAGTAGGTACTTAACCGATTTGGAAGAATACAAAAACATAATACAAATAAATGATATTTCATGCAACACAAAATTAAGTGAGAATAAAATTGTTTTAATATTATTTTGATAAAATTAGACTTTGATTTAAAAGTATTTACAAAGTGTAAGTATTGGGGTAAACACGAATACCCTAAATTAAGATTTTTAAATAAATAACAAAACATAACTAATAATAATTAATAATATCAAATACATTTCAAAAGAACTTAATGGAATAAAACTAACAGGCCAGACGCGTTAGATGTAAAGGTACGTTGCGATAATCGCGGGCGCCTGCTTGGCATTGTTCAAAATGGTCTTGTTATGAACGGGCGACTGGTAGAATAATCGCTTCAATAACAACAATAGTCTGACGTCAATCATCGCAGAGCTATGCTCGCACCAGTCGCTTCAATCACAACATACCTAAACCCGATAGCAAATGGAAGTCAAAACGGACGTACCAGGTCAAATTTCATCGAACAATATATCACTGAAAGAAATCATGAGATGTCACAAAAAATTTCAAATGTGATCTTTCAAAATTTCAAATGGTCCAATCAAAGGAAAATCGAACACATCTACGAAGAAGCAAGACAACACCCAAATAAAATAAATAACGAAAACAAACACTGAAATGGAGAGGAAAGAGAAAATACCCTGAGATCAACCCTCCCAATATCACGGCTTACCATCTGAAGATACACATACTTCTATATCCAGATAAGAAGTGGCTTACGGATGGACAGCCAAATCACAAATCAATCTATTAATTACATACCGTAACGTCGAAGACAACCAAATAATATCACATGTAATACAGGGTTTAAGACCTGAAATTTGCGAACGAATAATAATAACAATGGAGAATAAAACACTAGACCAAAGAATCAAAGGAAAATTGAACAACTTTTTCAAAAAAAACCTAAATCACCAAAAAATACTTAAGAATCACGGAAAACCACAATAGCACGGGAAATAGACAATTTTAAACCATTAAAACCATGACAGAGCAACTTACAGAAATTGTACACACATTAGGGTTAAATATACAACAGAAAGGTTATAAAACAAACACATTTCAAATAAACGGTACCAGAAACTGGCACATACTTTCTCACAAACATATTTGAATTATTAAACAGATTCACAGTGACTTCATTTTTGTAGGAGGGGTAGGAAATTTGATTTTAAACTAGGAGATTAACTAATAAATATTATTATTATTAGCTAGAGATAAGACTATTCGATCGACTTCGAACAAATTTGCACCAAACATGTTAATTAGGCCTGTATAGATGCACGAAAGAGGTTTTGAAAAACAACCCCCTTTTTGGCAAAAAAACCTCTAAAAATCAGTTGTTATTATTATTATTATTATTAGCTATACAAGAATTTTTAGAAAAATACGGTTTTCTGCATGTGTTAGGGTACATTAAGGGCTGCAAATATGCCAAATTTTATCAAAATCGTTAGAGCCGTTTTTTTTATAAAAAAAATAATACCCTAACTGATTTTTTCTGAGTTTTTTTGGCCAAAAAGGGGATTGTTTTTCAAAATTGTTAAACCCGATTTCGTGCATCTATACAGGCCTACTACACATGTCTGGTGCAAATTTGTTTGAAATCGATCGAATAGTTTTCGTTCTAGCTTTGTATACATACATACAGACATTTTGTAAAAACCACTTTTTTGGACTCAAGGGTCAAAAAATTAATATAAGACCAACAATGTTCAAAACAATGTAGGACAAAACTACACAATATGTAAAATAAATAAATAATAATACACCGAACAGATTTTTCTTCCGAAAATACAACTGCAATATATGTAAAATGGACAACCATACAAATGAAGAAAGTGATTTCCATCCAAAAAGAAACAAGCAATACATAAGTCAATAAAACTGTTTTATATTAAAAATTAGTTTAAAAAAAGTGAATAGTAATACTACTTTCAATGGATTTTTTTAATGATTTGAACAGAAGTTTTTTTCTTTGATTAGACGACAAGACAAACTTGTTCACTCACTTCCGCTCATTTAAAAATTATGAATTTGTTATCGTTTTAAAGCTAACTAAACGTAGTTTATAACTATGTAAATTTGATATTGAAGTTAGAAAATATTCAACCTTTAACTCTATTTGAATTTAGACGAATATTTCTAATAATATGCAAATTATTTCTAATAATAACTTCTTCTACACTTTATTTATGTGTAGTGGGAAAGTTTTTTTACTATTTATTTCACGTCATTTTCAAAATCACCAATCTAAAGAGCATAAAATAAAGGTAATTCGGTATAGTAAATTTCATATTTGTATCGTTAAACTCATACTTGTTGGAAAGCACGTTTCATATAGGAACAAAAAATATACACTTTGTGAGACATTTGTTGATGATTTATGCGCAAACGTAGTTTGGACGAAAGGCTGCATTTTTAATTCGAGCCGTGACGTCATCTGATGAAATGCGCTGAATCCGTCCAAAACTAGTCTTTCTGAGTAGCACCCCTTATCTATTTACACCGTTTTACACCATGGTTTTGGTACTGTTGTTAGGGGGAGGGCAGTTGTTTGCAGAATGACCTTGGCAGGTTCTCAATGATGTAAATGTCTATAATATGTTTACACCGCACACGGCACCCTCTATCGGCTCGTCTCTACACTGCACTACAAGCAGTAGTAGTCGAATTGCCTGCTGTCAATAATACGGCACTTTCACACTGATAATTGGAGATTTTTAACACATAGAAGCAACAGATTATCTCCTAATTTCTTGGGGGGAATCGTCAAATCTTCATATTTTATATTGATTTTTAATCAGGAACATATGAAAATTCCCCCCCCAAACTGTGAAAAGCACCCCAAAAATTGATTCCCCCCAAAAATTCTGATGGCGCAACTTGCGCCATCAAACCATGCTGTGGGCACCCCTGCCTATGGTCCTAGAGGAAGCTACATAACTAATTTCGTTGCAACCTGTTCAGTAGTTTTTGAGATTTCGTGATGAGTCAGTGAGTGAGTGGTATTTGGCTTATATATATATATATATATATATATATATATATATATATAGAGAGAGAGAGAGAGAGATTCTGCTAAAAAGCTTAGGCCCCAAAACAAAGTGTTTCGCCCTGCCCAATTTCAGACACATCAATGTAACTGTATACAATAATATATGTCTAAATCCACACAATTTCGTAATATACATTTTGATATAATAAAATGTTATTACTATATGATATATACTTACTGATTTTCAAAATCATATTCTTTTTGTTTAGGATGAATAAAATATTGTTTCACATAATGGGGTTTAGTGAGGTCGGGGATAATCCTTCCTACGTGTATGTTGTAATCCTGTGCATTAAACTTTTTACACCATGTCTTTACGTGAGCTCCTTTAACTACTTTTGCTTCATCAACATAATCACAATCCCTTACACAGTGTCCGGCCGTCAGAATGTATTTTTTGTTCAGTATTGTGCCTCCACATTTATATTCTTGAGATTCTTTTGTCTGAAAATACGGATATATAAATCTTTTTTGTAGTCTATTATTTTATTTATAAAAATAGTAAAATTATGATATTTTAAAAACAGCCGTCGGAATTACAGTCTGTCATAAAACATCTAAATGGAATAGTTAGCTTATGTTCTTTGGAAGTAGAATTTACGAGTTAACTTTCGTAGACACAATTTTAAAAAATGTGATAAAGAGTTCAACTGGAAAGAGATAGTAAAATTGTAAAAAATATTTATAAATTGAATAAAAAACTTGTACTTGATGTGAACCTATAAAAATAATTAAATGTGTGCCCCCTACCCACATATTGCTAACCATTCGAAACATCAAATAATAATACTATATAAACATTAACAATTTTAATCCGACTAAATCCCTTACTATAAGTAAAAATTATAATGTTATCTTATTAAAATAAATTAAAATCGTTTTTATTTTCATCCACTATTGTTATTTGTGTATCTAGGGTGCAAACTTGAGTTTGTCGTACGAGATAAACATTTGACGCCCAAGGCGTAGCCGAGTGCAGCAAAGTTTTTCGAGTGTAACAAATTAAACTTTGCACCCGTGATACACACAACGTTTTTCCCACAGCTAAATTTTAAAATAGTGTTTCAGTTTTTAAAAAGATCTATTTTACAATCAAAATTTTCAAAACAAACTCTGAGCATAGTGCTCAAAGTAAACTGCTGGAGCCCGAAAAGTAAAACAAAGAGGTATAATTACTTGACGCTGAACACATGTAGTTTAGTTTGCGCAATGCTGTGAGTGTGCAAAAATGCACTTTATTAAACAGCTGTAGGAAAAGTAATTTGTATTACTACACCAAAATTATTTGAGATAAAATATTAATTAAATATTAAAAGTGTTTGACCTACAATCACTTTCTGGAATATATGAAAGACATTTACATCATGAGGGATTTATTCTGAAAGAATACATTTATAATCTATAGCTAGACCGTGAGAACTACACATTTCATTCGCCGGATCCCGGGTTATACGAATTAAATTGATTGTAGGTATAATTCTGTGAATTTAAACCAAGTTCAGATTCCTTCTTTGGTGGTTTTTGAAATAGTGTTATTTAAATATACAACAGGAAAATCAGAACCTTAGTAATACTGTAACGATAAAATATTTGATTTTATTTCTAGAATTAGCATTTTAAAAGATACTTAAGTCTTGTTAACCTTTTATATTTTACATATAAATTTTATTCCATACATTTTACAATTCGTATAATTTCTTTGTCTCAGTTTAAACATTTACAAGTACGTGGTTTTAATCTATGCGTAACTAATTGAACACAATATGTTATTATCCCGGGGGATCTTGTATTGTTAACTAGCTGTTCTGACAAAGCAAGAATTG